>LZPO01076993.1:3208-30128 GCA_001675575.1 Neotoma lepida
TCTGGTTTCTGCTACACTACTGATGCTGTGCCCTTATTGGGACTCCTTTTGGATACCCTATTGTTGACCTGTGTCATAGAATCCTGTAGCTTTGGGTCTGTAGGAATGGCCCCTTTACGTGCTCCAGCAGATCAAAACCAGGGTGGATTTTGGGGTGTGCTAACTCATAATCCTAGTTCTGGGTCTGAGTAGTTGCAGGGTTGGTCAGCCTACCAGCTCTCCCTCATCCTCAAGACTATGGTGATCTCTCTGGCATTGTCCTGGCTAGCTCACCCCTTGCAACAATGGGCAAGGGGTATAGCCAGTTCGCCTGCTTTCATGCCCTCAGGGTCAGCTTTACTGTGTTGCCCAGGCAAGGTACAGGGGCCACTCTTCTAAGTGCTGCAGATGGTGATGGGCAGGGATAGCTCTCCCACTCTCTTGACCTCAGGGCAAGTTCTCTCACTCACCACAGATGGCAAGGGGTAGGAAGTAAGGCATCTCTCCTCTGCCCACACCACCAAATTGCAGATGAGACGTGGGCCCCAATCTCCTAAGCTCACATTCTTGGGACTGGTTCACTCCCACCCGTCAATAGGCTTAAAGCTATACTGTGCTGCCAAGGAGAGGTACAGGGCCTGCTTTTCCAAGTGCTACAGCTAGTAAGGGGTAGAGTCCCAGATCCCTCAACCATCACAGGTGCAGGAGTGAGTGGGGGAGGGCATCTTCCTCTCACCCTCACCACCACATAGCAGATGAGGGTGGCATGGCCAACTATCCCACTTCCAGGGCCAGCTCACCCACACCTCTGCCAACAGTTTCAGCTCTACTGTGTTGCCCAGGAGAGAAGCAGGGCCCAATTTCCTGAGTGTCACAGCTGGTAAGGAGGAGGGTCAGCTCTGTCTGCCAAAGGCAGCAAGGGATGAGGGGGAAGGGGGGCATCTCTCCCACCATGCCATGGCATGACAGATGAGTAGTGGGGCCAGCTCTCCCATGCTTACAACTTTGGGGCTAGCTCACCAGCACCCCCAACAGGGTTGGCTCTATTGTGCTGCCCAGGTAAGGTGCAGGACTTGCAGTGCTACAGCTNGTGAGGGAGGCTGTAGAACCTCAAGGCAAGCTCTCCCAACCACCATAGGACACAATGGGTGGCAGGAGTGGGTGGGAAAAATGGTTTTTTAAAAAAATAAATCTCTTCTCCATTACATTATCTGGCATCTCTGGACAATTTTCTTAGAAGGCAGTACCTCAAGATGAAGTGCCAAATAGACAACTAATGGGGACATGTAAATGCATGGAACTTCAAATGATATATACATATCCACAGTACATCAAGCTATGTTGTGAAATATACAATTGATTGCTGATTATCTTACATTATTACATTCCTACCAGATAGATAAAAATACTGCTTTGGATACACATATAAGGTATTTAATGTTTCTTATATTCTCCTCTATTAAGCATTTTAACATAAAACATGTTGACAAAATAGCAAACATTGGTGGTACATCATCTATGCTTGGACTTGTACTCAGGAGGCTGACATGAGGATCATGAATTCAATATATCCCTGACTAATTACTGACATCCAAGCCATACTGGATGACAAACAACATTTCAAAGGAATTTGTAAAAATATGAAAAACAAAATTAGGAACAACAACCCACCATCCTTTCACAGACACCCTCACTTGAAAAGTATGATCACACACTGCCTGATNTTTAATTTAAAAATGGACCACTTACATGATGGGTATGTCATTCTATACATTACAGCAGAAAAATACCTATCACTATATGAAAACACAATAGAAGATGAACAAAAGCCACAGATGAATTATAGGAACTACAAAATAAACTTCAGAAAATGGATTTGCCACACATATCACACAATATCTAGCTCAAATGTTGCAAAATATAAAACACAATACAGTGGTCTTCACCATCAGTTGTGAGTGAATATGGCAAAAAAATTTACTCCCTTCAAGACTATGATGAAAAAGAGAAGATGAAAAATTTTCTTGAAACTGAAGACAACTGTGATGTATAAACTCTTTAACAAATCATTTACATGAACAGGGTTTTTCTCTTGAATGAGTTCTTCCCTATTTCCTGATATAAAGATGATTTTAAAAGGCTTTAAAGTATTTCCAGGGCTAGAGACATGGCCAAGAAGTTATGACAAGTTTAATCCTAGGATCAAGGTGAGTTTTTTTAAAACATCCTATAATTCCTGCTACAAGAAAATTCAATGATCTAAATCTATTTGGGAACCAGCATGTACATGCAAATATACACACAAAGACACACTGACATCACATAATTAAAATTAAAACAAATCTTTAAACAAACAAGTTTTCACCCATGAATATTTTTCTCTCATAAGCATTCATTCCTGTAACACAGGTGTTGAGGCATTTAGAAGCTTACTTACAGAAGTTTTCTTCATCATGAATTGGTTCATATAACAGGAAGCAAGCAAGTAGGACTGAAGTCAGAGAAATGAATCCTTCTTTATTGGTGGTATCATTTGCAAAGACTTAGGAAATGCTACCCTGTGGAAGAAATGTCAATGGGGGTTGTATCTGAGAGTTTACATCTACACACCATTTTCAGTTCCTCCTCTGTGTTTCATGCTGCAGGTTGAAGATATAAGTTCTTAGCTTCCTGCTTTAGCTGCCATATCTGGTACTTGTTACCATTCCACTTTCATGGCGATCCTTTATCCCTCTGCAACCAAGGGCCAACTCTTTCATAAATTGACTTAGACATTATGTTTTATCACAGCAACAGAAAAGGCACTATTATACATCCATAAAATTTTACATATGGATGAGTTATTTCATGTAATTGAAGTGTGAAATCTAAAAGGGTTACCTTATCATTTAAATTCACAGGGCTTTTGTCCACATAACTTTGCAGGTACAAACAAAATAAAGAGAAACATCATAATGCTTGAACATATTGTTGACAANTGTCAGATTTTTTTTTCTTCACAATAAATAATCTTCTGTAAATGTGCTGGCTACATATCTTAACAAATCCTTTATATTCAGATTCCCTTAAGCATGAGTTCTTTCAGCATCTCAAAGATTATTGTGATATGCAAAGGCTTTAACAGCCCAATTACACACAAAGTTTTACTCTTGTATAGACTACCATGAAGTGCAAAACTGCCACACTCACTACATTTATAATTTTTCTGTGATGATTTTTTTCTCATGATTTCAAAGGCTGTAGATACATGCAAAGGCTTTATCATATTTATTACATTTGTAGGATTTTTCCCCAGTATGTGTTCTTTTATGTCTCTGGAGACTGCTAAGATGTGCAAAGGCTTTATCACATTGAGTACATTCATAAGGTTTCTCTCCAGTATGTCTTCTTTTATGTATTCTGAGACTACTCTGACATGCAAAGGCTTTACCACATTGATTACATTCATAAGGTTTCTCTCCAGTATGTGTTCTTTTATGTATTTGGAGATAACTGTGATGTGCAAATGTTTTACAACATTGATTGCATTCATAAGGCTTCTCTCCAGTATGTGTTCTTTTATGCCTTTGAAGATGATTGTGACGTGCAAAGGCTTTATCACATTGATTACATTCATAAGGTTTTTCTCCAGTATGCGTTGTTTTATGCATTTGAAGGTGACCATGACATGCAAAGGCTTTACCACATTGACTACATTCATAAGGTTTCTCTCCAGTATGTGTTCTTTTATGTATTTGGAGATAACTNTGCCGGGAAAAGGCTTTACCACATTGATGACATTTGTGGGGTTTCTCTCCAGTATGTGTTGTTTTATGTATTTGAAGATGACTGTGACATGCAAATGCTTTATCACATTGATTGCATTTGTAAGGTTTCTCCCCAGTATGTGTTCTTTTATGCATTCTAAGAGTACTGTGACATGCAAAGGCTTTACCACATTGATTACATTCGTAATTCTCTCCAGTATGTATTGTTTTATGCATTTGAAGATGACTGTAACATGCAAAGGCTTCACCACATTGGTTGCATTGGTAAGGTTTCTCTCCAGTATGTGTTCTTTTATGTATTTGGAGATAACTGTGCCGGGAAAAGGCTTTACCACATTGATTACATTCATGGGGTTTCTCTCCAGTATGTGTTGTTTTATGCCTTTGAAGATGACTATGACGTGCAAAGGCTTTACCACATTGATTACATTTGTAAGGTTTCTCTCCAGTATGTATTCTTTTATGTTTTTGGAGATAACTATGTTGTGCAAAGGCTTTGCCACATTGATTACAATCATAGGGTTTCTCTCCACTGTGTGTTCTTTTATGTATTTCAAGGTGACCATGACTTGCAAAGGCTTTACCACACTGATTACATCTATAGTGTCCCTCTCCAGTATGACTTCTTTCATGCCTGTGAAGATAATTGAAACATGTAAAAGCTTTAACACATTACACAGTTGAATCTTCATATCTGTATAAATTAATTTTCCAATTTGGTCTAATTTTAGAGAGCAATCAGGTTTATAATTTTGGTGTTCCATTTCATTAAGGGTTGTTCTGTGTCTTTGATAACTGTGACAGTAAGAGCTGTTTTTACATGGCCCACATTTATACCATCTTTTTTCTACATGAGAATTTTCACATATTTGAAAAGAACTGGAAGAACTCAGAGCTTTACCATACTTACTGCACTCAAAAAATTTCCTATAGTGTGAGTCACACAACATTTGCAAAGTGAACCATGGCAAACAGACATATTTATACATTTCAGTATTCATAGGGGTTTTCTGGAGTATGAGGTGGTTGATGTATTCCCAATAAAGATGGAAAACCAATTAACTGTAAACTTGTAAATTCTAAACTGTATCACATTTAACAAGTCTACTCAAAGTGGGGACAACTACATCATCTTCTAATTGTTCTGGGAGAGTGAGAGAGAGGAAAATTTCTTCTTTCCATATCCCTATGTGTACATGGCTTCTATTCAGAGTGACATATGAGATATCTATTAAAGAAAAGGTTTCCACATTGTATATACAGTTTGACTTTCTGTGGTACAGTGATTAAGGTTTCTCCACAACAACCTTGATTCTCATAAACTGTCCCTCTCAATAAACTTAGTAAAGTAACAAGTACATGAGTAACATTAGCATTACTATGGAAGATTGCTTATGAGAAGAATGAGAAGGTCTGGGACATATATTTATGACCTATTTAATGTCCATGCCTTTTGCAATATCTGAGTGGTATGAAACTAAATGGATTGGCAGTTCTACAGTATAATTCTCATGGGACTATGATTCAAATGGTGATATCAATTAAGGCATTGTTTCCTTGTCTTCTTTCTTAGAGGAATGCCTTGTAAACACAGATCAACTAAAACAAAGAGGCATATGGTTTTGTGAGAATTTAATAATCATCAATACACTTTAAGCTGTGGTTATTTATACTGTTGCTTTTCTTTAAAACTTCCAGGACACATTAAAATTTCTTCAGAGGCACATTTGTATCAGCTTGTACATGAAAATTACCTTCCATGTCTTTTAGAACTTTGACAACCTTCTTCAATATTACAGTCTTCCCAATTGCAGCCTAAAACACAGTATGAGAAAATATATATTATTCAACATTGTGCAATATTTAAGTTATTATCTCCAGTGAACCTTAAAACCATGCCTGATTTACTCACCTCATACTTTCTCAATCAAAATTACAGAAGTGTATCAACAACCAAGAAACAGTTCTTCCCTTATTTTAAAATGTGAAGGAAAATCAGTATTACCTATAGCAGTGAGGTTCCTGTAGGTCTCCCGCATCACATATTTGTAGAGACTCTTCTGGGAAGGATCCAGCAAAGCCCACTCTTCCCAAGAGAAGTGAATATGCACATCATCATAGGTCACTGCATTCTGAAATATCCCATACATGTGTAGAAAAGAAAGCATGATACNGAAAAAATTATAAATTTATACTTCTTTGACAATATATTTATAAAATTCTGGTGCTTCCCACACTTATTCCATGACACAGAAGTCTGAAGTAATTATCAAGTCATTTTAGAAGAAAATTGAACAAGAGGTTCACCTCTGTCCTTTCTGCACNGTTTGAATAGAATACAGTCTTGAAAGAGAAATGCCAATTAACAGACATAGGCAAGGAAACAAATCAACAATACTGAGAACACATCAGAGTAACTGAATGAACAATTACAAAGTATAAAAAAGATGGGAAAGCTGAGTGTCTTCCTTCATGCCTTTAATCTCAGGACTCAGGAGGCAGAGGTAGGTAAACTTAATTGAGTTGGATGCCAGCCTGGCATAAGCAATGAGTTTCAGGACAGCCAAAGTTACATATTAATAAGACCCAACTCCAACAACAACAACAAAAAACAATCAAACAAAAAAAAGGTAGAAAGAGGTTTTTACTGAAGTTCTTACAAAGATGTATGCATTCACTCCAGTTCTATATTCATCTTCCAGAAACCTAAAGGGCCTCAGTTTAAACTGTAACATTAAGATCTTACTAAAAGGGAATATAGTTACAAATGGACAGATGAAAATATAAACAATATAAATGTCATTGTTGGGCCTCATAAGGCTCGGGCGTGAGACCCAGTGTAACTTCCTGAGCCTAACTCGAGTATTGTGGGGTCTGTGAGGCCCAGTGTAACTTCCTGAGCCTGACCCCAGTTTGGTGACCTGTCTCTGGACCATGACTCCCGCCTAGGAGTGACTCAGCACAACCCGACCACCAAGACCGCCCCTACCTAGCTACCGCTATTGTGGAGAAATCTCATTGGCCCTCTACCCTTACCCCATCCCACATCACCCCAAGACCCCTTCCCCTTCACTCTACCCTTTATAAGCAATGCCTAATTTAATAAAAACGAGTTCCTGCTTTGACAGACTCCCGGTCCAGTGTGTTTAACCCTGGGGGATTGGGGGCTGGGCCGCCACATTCACCATCCGCTCAGCCCCAGGGAGAGACCAGCTGGACTGGTTCTGCCTACGCCCAGAGTGCCGGTGGTGATAGATACTGGCAGGTCATTAATAAACAACATAGGGAAGGATAGATGGTTCAGCAGTTAAGATCTCTTACTGCTCTTGCAGATAGGTGGTTCAATGGCCAGTACTTACATGGGGGTTGACAACTATCCATTACTCCAAATGCAGGGGTTCTGAGGCCATCTTCTGACTATTGTAAAGACCAAGCATACATGTGGTGCAATATCCATGCATACAGGCAAAATATTTCATATTTGCTCAGAGGAATTCAAAATAAACACAGTAGGCAAGAAGATATCACACATCTGCAATCCAATGACTCAGAAGGCTCAGGCAGTATTAATATCATGAGTATCATCAACCTGGGAAAGGGAATACCTTCTGCTAAATTTCAAAATTCAAGATGTGGGTGGGTTGACGTGTACAAACACCTACATTCCAGGCCTACCAGCCAGTTTTAAATATATATCAGGCATATTAGCCCACCTTTAAAACCCAGCACTGAAGGATCCAGAATCATTTGGATCTCTGATTTGAGGCCAGCCTGGTCTACTGAGCTACTTTCGAGACAACCAGGGCTACACAGAGAAACTTTGTGTTCAAAAACTAAAATTAAAATAACAATAAAAACATCAGGCTAGCAAAATGGCTTTGCATTGAATAGCAATTGCTTCAACTGTATCTTATGTGCTTTAGTGATATCATGTATAATAGTAGTGAAGTCATGACAGCATAAAACAGGCTGAGGCTATAGATATGGAAATCCCATCCCCAATGAGGAATTTCATCCACAATTGCTCCTCCTTCTAAAGGTTCCACAAACACCTCAAAGATAGCCACCAAAGGAAAACAAGAATTCAATTCATCCTATCTGTGAGGTTTTCATTCAATCTGACCCAGGTCATTATAGGCTTAAGGTCATTTCATGATAAAAATGTATTTATTCTAACTTCAGTGATTATCATAGTCTGCAACAGCCCCTACACTGTTTAAATGTCCAAAGTCTCTTCTGACATTCAAGACAATAGTTTGACTGTTACATCTTGTAAATTCAGAAAACAAGTTACAATGGCACAGAATACCCATTCCCATTCCAAAAGAGAAGAATGGAGACATAGTGAGGAAGACTTGACCAAAGCAAGACTGAAAGACAGCAGGGCAAACACCAAATCTTTTAGTTCTGTCTCAGACACATGGGGCTTCTGTTTCAAAGGGCTTAGATGGCTCATTTTTCCTGCAACTTATCATATATCTCTCCATTTGGGTACTTATTCCCTATATGCAGCTCTCCATGGCAGATGTCTNATAGCTTAGATAGCTCAACATCTTGTGGTCTCAAAATGTAATCCAGGCTTCATCCTCACAGCTTCATGCAATGAACTCTTAACACTGTATTTGACTCTGCCAAACATAGATATCTGCAAAAGTGCTGAACTGAAACCATAGACTAAAACTCATAACCTGAAATTTTGATTTCATTTCCAGCACTAGCACAACATGGGTGATCCTGCCAAGTTCAGCTTCTTAATTAGGATGGACATTGCCTCACTTGGATCACAACTGCAACAGGTTCTGTATGAAGCTGCTTTCTGGGACTAGGAATCACTTTGACTAATCCTTCCATTACCTCATGGAGTTTTACCCTTAGAGCACCTTTTTAGGCTTCTATTGTAGAGCAAGGGCCTTCTCTTTAATGGTGAAAATCTCCTTGAAAATTCCTGTCTCTGTTTCAGTATTTGACTGCCATCTGAAACCACATTTTCATTTTCATTTATTTCTGTCCCACTTGTTGATAGTTTTCACTATAGTCCTGAATAAGTCATCATTAATAGTAACTCAACAGATTCAATATTCCATCTAAGAAATTAGCCCATTACCTTTTAATGTTGCCTTACTCAATTTCTTGGGGCACAGGCGAAAGATTTCTGGTCAAAATATCACACAAATGACCTGTAACTTAATTTTTCATGGAGTCTATTTCCAACTGAAATCCTATGACCTCAACTTCCACTGTCTGCATCTCTCATCACTCCCATCTTCTGGGTTCTATAAGAGCCAGTGAAGTTCTGTGTATGCTTTCTATGTATTTTGCCATCTGAAGTCTGAATATCTTCCACTTTCCTCCAAAAGACAATATCCCCAGGTTCTGATCAGTAACAATATCACTTATTGTGTTCCATTTTTTAAATTCTAACTTGCTTCTTTGTTGTGTGATTAAATCCTTTAACTAGGCAATGAACAGGTTTTTTTGGCTGATTCTTGTCAGATCTCAGTCCATCATTTTGTGAGCTTAGGATAGAAACTCAAACTAGCAACTGAAGGCAAAAACCATGGAAAACCATTGTTTTCTGGCTGTCTCACTTGCTTGGTCACTGTCTCATATTCAACTAGCTCTCTTATCCAGCTGAGGCCCATTTGCTGAGGGATATTCTTTAGTGGAAGAGCCTTCCCACATCAATCGTCAATCAAACACTCTCACAGACATAGTAGTTTCTGGCTATTATGAATAAAGCTGCTATCAACATGGTTGTGCAAGTGTCCTTGTGGTAGGATGGCAGAGGATCTTTTGGATATATGCCAAGAGTGGTATAGCTGGGTCTTGATGTAGATAGATTGCTAATTATCTGAAGAACTGCCATATTGATTTCCATAGTGGCTATACAAGTTTGAACTCCCACCAGGAATTAAGCAGTGTTCCCCTTATTCTACATCCCTGCCAGCAGGCTGTCACTTCTGTCATTGCTCTTAGCCATTCTGACAGGTATAAGATAAAATCTAAAAGTAGTTTGGATTTCCATTTCCTTGATGACAAAGAATGTTGAATATTTCCTTTAAGTGCTTATCAGCCATTTTAGATCCCTCTGTTGGAATTCTGTTTAGATATGTACTCATTTTTTATTGGATTATTTNATTTGTTAATGTCTTGTTTCATGAGTTCTTTATTATCCCAAGTGAGGCAACCCAAACCACATAGACAAACATGATATGTACTCGTTACAAGTGGATATTACCTGTTAGTAAAGAATAATCACAGCACAATCCACAGACCTAGAGAGGCTAAGTAACAAGGAGGGCTGTAGGGGGCATGCGTGAATCTCCCTGTGTCTTACTTAGGGTTTCTAATGCTGTGCCAAAACAAACAAAAAAAAGCATGATCAAAAAGCAAGATGGTTAGGAAATGGTTTATTTGCGTTACACTTCCAGATCACAGTCCTTCATTGGAAGAAGTCTGGAAAAGAACTCAAGTAGGGCAGGAACCTGGAGCAGATGATGCAGAATCCATGGAGGGGAGTTGCTCACTGGCTTGCTTTTGGCCACAATATTTCAGTACAGTAATAAAATCCCTAACTAAGACAAATGGGTACCAGCAACAGGGATATTTTTGTCATATGCCTGACCATGTTTTTGTTTGGAGGAATTTGGACTTTGGTGGTTTGGGTTAGGAAAGCAGTGGAGTGCTTTAAGCGCTGCTTAATGGGCCATCCTAGTAAAAACATGGAAGACAGTGGTGCTGCATGTGATTTGAACCATAGATACCTGGATAAAGAGATTTTAAAGATGAAGAATTTTAGTATGTTGCCAAGAGATTGTTCGTGTGATATATTGGTGAAGAAAGTAGCTGCTTTTTGCCCTTGTCCAAAAAACTTGCCTGAGGCTAAAGTGAAGAGTTTTGAATTAATTCCATTGGCAGAGGAAATCTAAACAGCCTAGTATAGACTCTCTTGTATGGTTATTAGTGTTAACTGTAATGAAGATATATAATGTAAAGGAGCAAGCTGAGCAAGGAAAAATATTTGAGAAGAGGAGCACCAGAAAGTAGAATGAAACTAAATTCTGAATTCAAGGAGATAAACAGATTAAGAAATGGAATAAATGGAATGGTGACCTCAGGGCAAGATCCCACTCAGCTAAGTTTCCAATCTGTGAAAAGGAATTAAAGAAAAGCTTAGAGCCAGGTGTGGTGGTGCATGCCTTTAATACCAGCACCCAGGAAGGCAGAATCTGGGGGATCTCTGAGTTTGAGAACAGCCTGGTCTACACAGCAAGTTCAAGGACAACCAAGTTTAGGCAGTGGAGAGAAACAGAAAGAGGCTGAAGATGTAAGTAAATGAGGGGGCCATGTTCCAGCTCCAGCAAGGAGCAGAACTTGGCAACTTTGGTCACATGGTTCTAAGTTAAGGATAGAAGAAAGGAGCTATGGAATTTGCCCCTGAGACTAACGAAATCCACTGAGGCCAGGAATGTGTCAGGGATAACCAGGAATGGAGGCCTGAAGTAGCCATTGCATGAAGCTGTGAAATTGAAGTCTGGATTGCCTTGGATACCCCAATATATTAGAGATGCTAGAGCCTTGGGATACCTGTCAAAGAGAGCTGCTAACAGAAAATGGAACCAGCCCAAGAGAAAGAAGAGAGTTTCAGTCAACAAAGCTGAAAGGAGTTGGAGATCTGAAGAGTGTTTTTACATTGGATATGGAAATGCAGAGTTTGGAGTTTGCCCAATTGGTTTTCAGTGTTGCTTTGNTCCAGTATTTCCTCAGTATGCTCCCTTCCCTATGTTTTGGAATGGTAATGTATATCCTGTGCCACTACATGTTGGACATATGGGATCTGCTTTTTAATTTTGATATTACAGGAGATTACATTTAAGAGAGCAAATGAATCTCAGAAAAGTCTTTGAACTTTGGACTTTTAAAAATTGTTGAAACTGTGATAGACTATGGGGACTTCTGAAGTTGGACTGAATGCATGTTTGCATGATCATATGACTATAAGTCTTTGGGGGCCATGGGAGTGGAATATGGTGGTTTGAAAGAAAATGGCCCCCAAAAGGAGTGGCACTATTAGAGGGTGTGGCTTTGTTGGAGTTGGTGTGGCCTTGTTGGAAGAAGTGTGTTACTGTGGAGGCAGGCTTTGAGGTCTCATATATGCTCAAGCCACACCCAGTGTCTCACTTCACATCTTATTGCCTGCAAGATGTAAGACTATCAGCTACTTTTCCAGCACCATGTCTGCTTGTATGCCACCATGTCCCACCATGATGATAATGGACTGAATCTCTGACTATAAGTAAGTCACTTCAATTAAATGTTTTCCTTTATAAGAGTTGCTGCGGTCATGGTTGTAAGACAGATTTTCTAAATGGTCTTGTTAAATAAAACACAGAGGCAGAGATAGGGGTGAAAGTCTGACAGAGATCAGAGGAATTAGGAAATTGCCAGCCTCACCTTAGATTGCCGCCGCCGCTCCCAAAATGGAGAGTGCCCCAATTCCTTATACCTCCACATCTATATCCCTTTCTGTTCTGTTCTCCCATTGGCTCTTTCAGCCTAGCTATATCACGTCCTCCTATCGCCCACTTCTGTCACTTCCTGCCTATCTGTATAGACCTCCAGAATTCTATGGTTGATGCTGGGATTAAAGGCGTGTGTTTCCACCCATGACTGTTCCTAGTGTGACCTGGAACTCACAGGGATCCAGACAGACCCTGCTTGCTAAGTGATAAGATTAAGGGCATGTGCTAATTTTGCAAGGCTAGCGGCTGACCTTGTTCTTCTGATCCTCAGATAAATTTTATTGGGGGACATAGATAAAATACCACCACACAGGGTGTCTCTTCACAGCAATAGAAAACATAACACATTCTGGAAAGAGAAAATAGATTTTGTGATTGCTGGTAGGAAATGAAGGATCAGGTGAGTAAGGGAGAGACAGAGGAAGAGAATACAAGGAGAGATGACTAGAATAGGGGAGCTTTTAGGAGGCGATGTAGAAACCTAGTGCAGTGGAAACTTCCTGGAAGCTATGAGGGTGACCCTAGTAAGGACTCCAAATAATTGAGAATATGGAGCCATATATGGCTCCCAGTGGTGGGACTAGCACACCAACCCAGCCACAAAATATTTGATTCACATGTCCTGTTGTAAGAATTGTGGGGCAATAGTGGCTTGGAGCTTGTATAGTGGCCAACCAATGACTGATCTAACTTGTGGCCCAAGCCAAAAGAGGAAGCCCATGCCCAACACTGCCTGGATGAACAGGAACCAGAAGTTGGATGGCTCAGAGAACTGGGATAGAACCAAATACAACTGACCCAGAAGAAAGTCAATGAAATGATTCCTAATCATATTCTATTATAATAAAAGATTTATGCCTAGTCCAATTGTTATCAGAGGGGCTTCCTCCAGCAGCTGATAAGAACAGATACAGAGATCCTCACCCAACACTAGTTGGGGCTCTGGGAACCTTACAGAAGATTAGCGGCTGGGACTGAAGGAGCCAGAGGGGTCGAGGATATTAGGAGAACATGAACCATAGAATCAACTAATCAGGGATTATATGGGCTCACAAGGACTGAAGCAGCAATCATTGATCCTGTGGGTCTGCACCAGGTCCTCTGCATACATGCTGTGGTTTGTTAGCTTGGGTTTTTTTGTGGAACTCCTAACAGTAGGAGTTGGGGGTGTCATTGACTCTTTTGCCTGCTCCTCAGACCCTTTTCCTCCTACTGGGTTGCCTAATCCAGCCTGGATANGAGGATTTGTGTCTAGTCTTATTGCATCTTATTATGATGTGTTCGGTTGATATACCAAGAGGAGCTGTGGATCTGGGAGAGTGGGAAGGAGGGGACACTGGGAGGAGAGGACAGAGAGGAGGCTTTGGTCAGGCTGTATTGTATGAGAGAAGAATAAAAAGAAAAACAAACAAACCAAAGAAATAAAAATGCATTGTCTAACTTCAATGATCCTCATATTCTGTAACAGCCCCAACACTGTTCAAATGTCCAAAGTCTCTTCTGATACTAAATACAATCTCTTGACAGTGACATCTTGTAAAATCAAGAAACAAATTAAACCTTTCCAACATACAATGGCACAGGATTTATTCCCATTCAGAAAGAGAAGAATGAGGCCATGTTCCTGCCCCCAACTCAGGCAGACATCCCATGCTCATGTGCATGCCACACCAGGCGGAACAGGTAGGCAGGCCACCAACCCAGGGAACTTCCCCATTTCTTCAATTCCTACAGAAACAATCCCCCACCAACCCTCCAGCCACCATCCCTGTAGCCACATCCTTACCCCCAAAACTCAGTGGACATCCCCTGCTCAAGTGCAGGCCACATCAGCCAGAAGAATAGGTGACTCCTTGATGGACCAGAGGCCAAGCCAGCCAACAGAAATCCAGGTTGAATGCCCACCCATCAACTTCCTCCACTCTTCCAGTATCCCCCAACACTATTCCCAATCCGACTTGCCTTGTCACTGTGTTCTAGGCCCCAACTTGGGCAGAGATGCCCTGCTTGAACAAAAGAAACACCAACTGTCAGACATCCATGTAGGCCACTTGCCCAAAGACCTATCCCTCTCTTGCAGTGCCGCCCCCAGCACTACTGCCAATCCAAGTCCCCTCTTAGCCTTTTCTCAGCCCCCAACTAGGGCAGAAACTTCCTGCTGGCACAGAGGCTACACTTGCCACCAGATTTCAAGCCCCCAACAGAGGTGGAGGGGAACCTCTGTTCAACGATAGGCCACACAGACCAGAAAAACAGAGAGCAAATAGAAGCCAAAGAACAAAACACCCATCCAACAAAGACAAATTGAGAAATAGGCACCTAGACCCATAATCACCCCAAAACTAGATACCTAGATGGCAGCTTAAGAACACAATCAACAACAGCCAAGGCAATATGTCACCACCAGAGCCAAGGTATCCTACTACAGCAAGCCCTGAATATTCCAACCCAGCTGAAGCACAAGTAAAAGACATTAAAACAAACTTTATAAAGGTGATAGAGGTTCTTGAAGAGAAAGTAAATTAATCCCTTAAAGATAGCAAGGAAAAGATAAAATATTGGAAAAAATGAATAAATCCCCTAATGAAAGCCAAGAAAAAACAGCTGAAATGAATAAAGTGTTCAGCACCTGAAAATGGAAATAGAAGCTATAAAAAAGCACAAACTTAAGGAATTCCGGAATGAAAAATCTAGGTAAGTGAATAGGAAACTACAGAGGCAAGCTTCACAAACAGAACAGAAGGGATGGAAGAGAAAATCTCAGACACTGAAGATATGATAGACAAAATGGCTATATTGGTCAAAGAAAATGTTAAATCTAAAAAATTCCTGGATCACTACGAAAAGACCAAACCCAGGAATAAAAGGAATAGAAGGAGAATAATCCCTGCTCTTAGACTAAGAATATATTTTCCAAAAAAATCAGTCCAAAATTCTAACCTGAAGGAGGACACCAAGAGAACACAGCCCACAAAATCAATTAAGCAGGGCTCATAGGGGCTCACAGAGACTGAAGCAGAAATTATAAAACCTGTATGGGTCTGTGCCAGGTCCTCTGCATATGTTTGTGAAGCCTGGTGTTCTTGAAGGACTCCTAACAGTGGGAGGAGAGTCTCTGACTCTTTTGCCTGCTCTTGGGCCTCTTTTCCTACTGGGTTGCCTTGTTCAGCCTTGATATGTGGGTTTGTGCCTAGTCTTATTGTAACTTGTTGTGCCATGTTTGGTTGATATCCCTGGTAGATCTGTTCTTTTATGAAGAGAAACAGGAGAGGAGATCTAGAGAGAGGAACAGGCGAGAGGACTAGGAGGCATGGAGAGAGGGGAAACTATAGTAGGTTGTATTATATGAGAGAAGAATAAATAAAAAAGAAAATAAAGAAAGAAATGTGGACACAGTGAGGGAAGTTTGGACCAAGGGAAGACTAAAACTCTGCAGTGCAAATATCAAGTCCCATAGCTCTGTCTCAGACATATGGGCTTCATTTGCAAAGGACTTAGGTATGCTCTATGCCTGCAACTTTTCATACATGTTTCTCCCTCCACTCCCTGTATGCAGCTCTCCATGGCAGATGTCTCATAGCTTGGATAGCTCAACATCCTATGGTCTCAAAACAACACAAGCTTCATCTTCATAGCTTCATGCAGTGAACTCTCAGTCTGCTCACTGGGTTTCTAACTATGAAAATCATACATCATGTAACAGAGCTGAACAGAAATCACAGAGGAAGAATCCATGGCCTTCAAATTTTGCATCTTTCTTGTTTCCAGAACAGTACAACATGGGTGATCACCTTAAATTTGGCTTCTAAATTATGAGGGACCCCACCACACTTGGACCAGAGTTGCAGCAGGTTCTGTATGAAGTTGCTTTCTGGCACTAGGAATCACTTTGTTTACTCCTTCCATAAACTGAAGGTTTAGCTGGATGGTGTATTAATCTTAGGGTACCTTGCTAGGCTTCCACTGTAGAGGAAGGGCCTTCTTTTTAATGGTGACAATCTCCTTGGAGGTTTGTGCCTGTTTCACCAATGGACTGCCATCTGAAACTACCTAGTGCTGTTTTTCTCTACAAAACACAGACTTTTTGTTTCTTTCTATCCCACTTGTTTCATTTTCACAGTAGACCTGAATGAGTCATCAGTAATAACCATCCAACAGAATGATGGAGTCTATTTCCCACTGAAATATTATGACCTCGACCTCCACTGTTTGCATTACTTCCAACACTCTCATCTTTTCAGTCCTACAGGAATAGCCAGATAAGCTCTGTGTACAGCTTTCTATGGCTTTTGCTATCTAAAGTCCTAATACCTTTAACATTCCTCAAAAAGTCATCAATCCCTGGTCCTTTGTAGAAACAAAATCACTTTTGATTCACCATTTTTTATTCTAACTTGCTTGTTTCTTGCTGTGATTAAATTCTCTAATGAAAAGTGGCACAGCCATATCTGAATGGAATGGCAGAAGTCATAAAGCTAGCACAATTGCTTGACAAAAATCCAGCAAAGCTGCGCCACATGATGGCTGCCATGCCACCTTTGGTTTTCATCTCCACCTGTTAACACACTTGGGGCACTGTCAATATTTGTACAATTTGGAGATATTGGATTGATGGAAAATTTCTTATGAATCATTTATGCCTTCTCCCAGGAATGCTGCTTCTAAGCTTCCCCAGGACAGTCCTGAACATACTACCCCCTGCACTTAGGGAAATATCCTTATCTATTTGAAGGTCTTCCTTATGCCTTGGAGATTGTGACACATAAAGAAGTCAGATGTCTCTTCACGAGGCTATGAGACATTCTTGAAACCTCTGTCCCTGTACTTACACAGGAACAAGATAATCAAAACAAAGTGAACGCAAAAAGGTCAACAAGATTCGGTGGGCTAGTAGAGTTGGCCATGGTTCAGATTACAAGTCTCTTCCCACTGTACACTCAGACAAGTACGTGGCATACAACTCTGCCCTACATACAGACATATTGATGATCAAAGTATGGAATGGAAAGATGATAAAAATACGAGGTGTCAGGACCTCCCTCTCTTAGAAAAGTTAGCTCATGCAGAGCCACTATAATGTCATATGACCAAAGAACAACAGAATGCCAGGATTATACATATAGACAAGTTCTATAAAGATAAAAACATTGTGTTATGCCAGAATTTGAATAACTGCAGCAGCTTTGGCCTGAGGATTTTTCCTGGGCACTCTGACCACTAAGAGTTAATAACACACTGCTTGGGACATGGCAAAATACCCAGGGTGGCTTGAAGATTTTGTTTTGGTCTAGCGTCCTTTAAGTAGCCAGCCTGAGAACAGGCTGTCATATGCCTCTAGATTCTCAAAAATTGGGTTATGGGGTTAATGAGTAAGAATGATAACTCTGTTTATTAATGATGTCAAAACTTGAGGGAAAATGATTGGAAATGATAACTCTGTTCTGTCATAGTTTACTGATGATGACTAAAAGATGAGCAAAAGTGAAACACATGTCCAAAACCAAAAATGATATGATCTATGTTTTGGAACATTATGAATGTATCCCTTCTTACTAAATTTTGTATAAATAAAGTAGCATTCCAGCTGCTAGTCAGTCAGGCTGCAAGATTCTCCAGACCACCAGGGCTTGGCTCACTTCCTTCCCCTGCCGACTCCTTACATCCTTTGCTGGGACCTGTCCCACTGGGGATGACACCTGTATGCTTCCTCTCTGTCCATCTCTCCTAAAAAGAAACTAAGAAGTGTCCCATGTCTGATTCCTCTGTCGCCACTTTTGAATCCACCCATCTTCAGAACCTGCCCTCATCTGGAGCTAGACTCCGGCAGAAAAGCATCTCAGGTAATGAATGGTTTTACTGACTGATGCCGCCAGATTACAATCTATCATTGTGGGAGCTTAGGATAGAAATTCAAGTTAGCAACTAAAGGCAAAATCTAGGAGAAAATTTTGTTTACTTGTTTTCTTTTCTGCTTGATTTCTGTCTCTCTCATGTTCAACTAGCTCTCTTATCCATCCCAAACCCACTTGGTTAGGAATATTGCCATGCCTGGTGAAAGAGCCTTCCTATATCAATCATCAATCAACATAATTTCTCACAGACATAGTAACGAGTGATACTTATATGGGCATGCCCTCAATTGTTTTTCCCTCAAATAACTCTAGGCTATCTTATTGACAGCTAAAGCTAATTAAGACAAAGAGACAATAATATATGAGAAAGTTTTAAAAAACCAAAACCAATGTATTAAGCATATCAATAACTTAAGTTGCAAAAATCCAAACATGAAGAGAGAAACAACTGGAAAACACAAATATGCCNAGAAATGAGGATAGGCAAGCCTCTAAGATCAAGAAAAAAAATTATATCTGTGTCTCCACAGAAATTTCCTAAACCAACAAAAACTCAAGGAATCATAACATCATACAGTAAATTTTCCAAATACAAAATAGGTGAAGGTCCCATCATTTTCCAGAGAAACAACAATATAATTAGATGATAATGAAACTAACAACATAGATGACACTACTGGAGAAAATGAGACACAAAGACATACCTACAAATATATAACATGGTCCCTCAAACAAGAATGACAAGATAATCAAAATCAAACTAAAAGGAGTCACTAGCTAGCACTCATCCTATGCACTCTGGTTCTCTCTAGAAAGTGGGTTGTGTAAGGAGGGTTGCTCCACTAAAATTGGAGAGATTCACTTGAAACTGCAGAAAATAATTTTGACTACTAAAATGATCTCATTCTCTTACAATAAAGAAATGGGTATTTGTTAGGCTCACTTAGACACCATTTTGTTTCCTGTAAGTCTGCATCAGAATGAGGAAATGAAAACTTTTCCAAACCAAATGCAAGAAAACAGATTTTTAAAGAAACAGTGAATGACTTGTATTATACACCTAAAACAACTCGTTTTGCTCTAATTGCTTTATAAGTCACAAGTAATTTTGAAATCAAGTTTATCCTCATTTTGTTGTGTACATTTGTGTGTGAGAAAGAATGTATTCCATGTGTGTGTGCAGGTGACACACAAAAGAAGAGGATGTCACATTCTCTGGATCTGGAGTATCAGGAGGTTTTTAGCCTGACTTGGGTGCTGGGATCTGAACTTATGTCATCACCAAGATTATGTGCTGACCTACCTGCCAAGCCCCGTAATACTTTTCATCCAATAAATAGTTTTTCACAGTTAAACAACAACAAGAACAAAAAGCTGAAATAAATCCTTGGGAATATGATGAATCAGTACTAAGAGGTTGTATATGGTCAATCTGCAGCATAAATTGAATACAATCCAACGAAAATTCCCAGCTTTGGATACATGATTCCAAAGCTAAATGCAAAGTGGAAACACACAGAATGCTCAATAGGATTACGAAAAAATAGTACATACATTAACGCAGTGTAACTTCTATATTTACCACAAAGCTACAACAATCAAGAATGTGTACTATTTTTATGAAAGAATAAGGGTATGGAGAGAAAAAGACAAGAACAAGAGCAGAATAATATAGTCTACTTTTATTCAAAAGACCAAAGGAAACTCAGGAAAAGTGTAATCTTCACCAGTGTTCCCCAACTACCAATGATTCTAGAAGCACTAAACACTGACTTCACAACTCCCACAAAATTAATTCAAAGGGACCCTCAAACTGTTAAGTTTCTGACCCTCCAACTACTGATTTCTCCCAAACAAAGAGGCCCAATGTTCTAGAGCCCTCTCTGCAAATGGAGGAAATCTCATGCATGCTATGCCTCCATAAACTCTCATGTCCCCTTGTGGTTTCAGGCAAATCCAGCCCGACTGATGCTCAATCACAAAACAATATAGAATAATTTAATGTCTCCTTCCTACCACATGGATTATGACACAAGATGTGGAATCTACCCTATCCACNTGCACAACACCATGCACACTTGAGAAACCTCTGCAGCTCAGAAACTCCTTTTGTGCCCTGGAACTGAACTTCCCAGAATTACACCATTGTGGCTAGTGGTAGAAGGAATTTAAAAGTATTCTAATAATGTATTGCTGATGGATTATCCCCATCACTTCCTTTCTACCAGTTTCTGATCTACCTGTAATATTTATAAGACAAACCTTAACATGAAATGCAATGTTCAGAACTTCAAGAAACTAGACCTTAAATTTCCCAATCTGTCTTCCCACTGCACACCAAAAGCAATGCCTGTGTGTGCACACTGGACAGAAATATTATAAGCATAATATTCTCCCATGCCAGGGCTGCAGAACCTCCTGCTCCCCAGGAAATCCACACACAGGGAGTCTCACAGGACAAGGGCCACTGCCCAGGTAACCACATGGACCAACAGAACCATAGTCTGGCTCATGGTCCATCCCAGTCCCAGAAGCTCTGACAGCTCAGCACACTAGCTCTTCCTGGTCTGGGAACAGTGGCCCAAACACTCATCATGGCATGTCTTGTGGTCTTCTACAGCTCACTACAGCAGAACCTGAGAAGAATCCTTGAAAAAATCTGTAAGCTCCCTCCCACTGGTGCACCTGATTGTTAAGCCTTCGTANAGTCCCTCATTAACTAGGGCCATACAACTGGGCCTCTGGACATTAGCAGCTCCCCTCCTGGGGGATCAGATATCAAATGATTCAGACAGCATGGGCTTTTTCAGTTCTGCCCTTCCAACCTAGAGACAGATAGGGCCCTAGTTTGGGAAGTTTGAAATTTTAGTAGAAATTCTTCCAGTCTCTCAGAGTACTTTCTGTTCCTCTTCAATGGCACAGAATCCTTTGTGTGCACATTCCATTACACACTCTATGTCCAGTGCACTCAACTCCTTGCTTCTTAACTGGGAAATTCTGTAGCNAAACACAGGTCACATTCAAACAGTAACTGTTGTACTGTGTACATGCTGCTAAAGAAAAACAGACCACGAATTAGAAAACAATGAGGGGTCATAGTAAGGCTTGAGGCAGAAAGGAGACTATGGATATGATGTAGTTATAATCTCAAAGAATTATTTTGAAAAATTGAAGCAGGCTTTATGGCCATGTGCTCCAGAGAGTAGGAAACTGTATGAGAACAAACCAAGGATTACTCACACCTTTTCTCTCAGGCTGTACAAGTTAAAGCTAGAAAATAGCAATCCTGTTAGGCTGGGCCACACAATTTACCCAGACCTTCGGTTGAACTAGTTTAACTACAGTAATTTGTTTTCATGATAAGGTCAGCCCTTCCTCCAGATTCTTAATTGCCCTGGTCTGTGAACCCCAAGAAATGGTCACTCAGGACATTTATTGATCATCCAAAATTGATTTTGTGACTACACATGGCTAATTCCAACTACTGCCAAAGTAGGAAAGTTTTAACCTCCCATCCTGACCCTCCCTTTCAGCACTGTCACTACACCAGCTTCAAAGCTGGTCAAAGAACTCAGTTCTTACACAAATCACTCCTCATTTGTAAGTGCCCAATAAAAGCCCAGGAGATGGGAGGGCACTCATTTTTCTGTATCCCTGATCAGTCAAGGCCCAACCTGGAAAGATTTGCTGGACTGTCTTCCCAGCACTGGGGAGCAGAGGCAAGATCAGTGTGTGTTCAAAGCAATTTCTCAATTATATAGCATGATGCAAGCCTAAGCTATGGAAGCATTGTCCTAAACAGAATTAAATAATCAAAAGCACTTGAGAAAAATGGAATGAAACTATCAATGGCCAAGAAATATTGGAGAACAGAAAGAGATAAGAGCAGTAATGCATTTAAAGAATATGTTAAAAAATGATACCAATAATTGCCTTTTAAAAATGATAAAAATAATTCATTTCTAAGATTCAAAAAAAAAAACACCTTGCTATCTTAATTTTGAAAAAGAATAGGCCCTTCCCTAGTAAAGAATGTCATTAGTAAGAGGCTGATCTTGCCCATATGCACATGTTGGCCACTGAGCTCTGTAACCTGACACACAGACTTACATTCAATACCTGTTCCTCAAACCTCTGAGCTAACATAACTGTGTCAAGCAGGACTGAAAGGAAAGAAAAGTTCCCTAATTGCAAATTCAATATTTATTGACTCGAGCTAGCCCTCCCAAACTGTACACCAACCAATCTGGTCTGTTTTAGTTCATATGACATCAATACAATACATACTGGGAAATTGCAAAATCACCACACACACACACACACACACACACACACACACACACACACACACACACACCGCCGCATGCCACCACAGTCAGGTCCTTTTTCATAATTTTGACTCCAGTAGCTGATTGTCTACCCTGTTTCCTCCTGCAGAGTATACAATAAACTATTTTTCCTATTCTGGTCTGAAGGCAGAAAACATGCACCTCATACAAATTCTTTTCTTGTTACTGCAATGGATAGTTGACTACATGACTCAAATGGAAATTTTAAAACTCTGAGGCCATACAATCATTTAAGATAGGTTTCTTCTGTATCCCAGAATCTAATCAATATTTATATATATAATTCAGCTATTATTTGGCTTAAAAGGGCTTATTTTGAAATGTTACCCTTTTTTACTATTTTCTACAGAGAAAATATTTTCCAGTTTCAAATAACTCTGGACTTTTGAATTACAATCTGTTTTTATGTTCAAGCTATCTGTATATTACTTCTTCTGCAGTTGTACATAAAATGTTTTTACATTCAAATGAGTTACTGTATAAAGTACTGCATTATGACATAATAAAGATATTAATGCAAAAAAAAAGATTTTGGAAGTGTAATATAGAGGACAGCAAGGTCGCTGCCCTGGAGAGCAACAGACTGGGACCAAGGCCACCTGGATGAACATAAGAAACATTGTCTCAGAAATATTTTCCTAAAAGGCTAGACGTGCAGCTGTTCTAGAACTAATATGCTTTCCCAGTGGGAAAAAAATCACTCCATACACTTTATGTTGTCATTCTTAACTTTCTTTTAGGTTCAGGCTCCAAGCTAAACTTTGAACAATTTAAATAGGGACAGGAGACTGCAAGTTGGCAGTTGGAGACTTATACAGCAAATATATTAGCAGAATTATTTCTTAAGTACACCAGAGACTGAAACAGCAGATCATTCTTCAGGGATCCTGAAGTGCAAGTGCCAGGGTATTAGAAAGATAGGAAAAGTAGAAGGTAGAACAGATACAGGCTGAGTTGGGGAGGTCTTGCACAAGCTATATCTCATGCCAAACAAGCTTCTTAAGAAGAATAGCATCTTGTATATTACTTCCAAGGAGGAAATGGAAGGAAATGGGAGACTCCTATGAAGTCTTATCATATAATCATATAATCAGAAAAACTCAGGAGAAAGCTAATCAAACAATGCTGTATAAAAGGAACAAAAAGTATCTCAAGAGCATTACTAACTAAGCCTACAGTGGCCCTGGGACTGATAATCTTAGCTCCATGTGGTAAGGAGAGTTGGGTTCTCAGGATCTGAAGCAACCCCTCCACAAAGGCCCTGGTCCCAGACCATTATCAGCTCTCTCATGCATATTCCTGGTTTTAGTGAAGGAGTTATGTTTTATTAATATATGGATTCCTTAGGGAAAGCTCCCAAGGCCTAAGGGATCACTATTAAAAGTGTGTTTCAGTAGGAGGCCTTGCAGATGTCCATGAATTTATATCCAAGTTCTTTTCATTTTGAGAAACAGGACAATGAAGCAGTCTTATTTCTGTTAAATTCATAAAATAACTGGGGCCAAAGTACGTTGGAAGAAAAACATTCATTTGACTCATAGTTTTAAGTTACAATCCATCATTTGCATGACTTAAATGCAGAAACTTGAGAGCATAATCACATCACAACCACAGTTAAGAACAAAGGGAGAATAAACACTTACTTGGTCACATCTCTACGGTGAGGTCCATCCCATTTCAAACGTTTATACCCTATGGGATCTTTAAGATCTACCCTGAATATTCCCTCACTTATGACACCCCCTCCACTCTCACACCTGCAGCTCAACTTGGTGATCCTATGGTCCTAAAATCTGCCACGCCTTCAGGTATCCACTGTAATCACTGTCTCCTCAGGACCTCTCTGAAGGTGTTTCAGATCTGTTACAGAGTCATCAGCGCTCCATGAACCCTTCAATCTTGGATTACCAGTCCAGAAACTGAAGCAGAAGAATAAAGCCAATTCCACACCAGTCCCAGCTCTAGCCAGATAGCAAACAATAGTAGTCTCTATTCCGAAAACCTAATGCCTATTGATTCTACTTTTAACCTGACAGCTTACTGAATTTAAGGAGATGCAAGGCGGTGGGGTAGGGGAAGAGATACAGTAGACATGAGGAAACCTGAAGGAGATGAGAAAGAGCAGGAGGAGACAACAGAGGACCTGAGTGGCTCCAGGTCACTGGAGCTGCAGGCAGGTCTCTGAGTCCCAGTATCAGCTCCCTAGAGACTCTACTGTCTGGGAAACCTAGTTGTGACCTTGTGGAGATAGTGCACTAGGGAGATCCTGTCCTCAGCCTTGTAATAACTGTTTGTGCCTCAAACTGCCTAGGTTTGCCCTCAGTCAAGTGACAAGGACACTGAAATGTAGGCAGCGAAGAGGCATGAATATGTGGACACTCAAAAATCAAATTTTAAACATGAATAAAACAAACATTTATAGAAAGCAGCTGCAGAAGCAAGTTATGGTGGTTGAGCACACTATATCCATAGTCAGGAACGAGACAGTGATAAATGTTGGTCCTTATTACATAATCCAGTACCAAGACCATGGAATGGAATGGTGCTATCACTTCTGGAAGTGAGAAGAGTCTTCCTATCTCAATGAACTTAATAAACAAGATAATCTCTCATAAGCATATCCCAGAGAATAACATGATCTAGATAAGCCTTCAGAGGTGTGTCTGGAAGAGTGTCTCTTGGGTGATTCTAGATCTTGTCAAGTTGATAATCAATATTAACCATCATACAAAGTTAATAAAACTTGCTGTGTAGAGTGCCTACACAGAGACAGCATTCTTTTTTTTTAGGTTATTCCAAATAGCAATGAGCCATGTTTGAGGCCAAAGTATATAAAACCTTGAGTATAGACTTACTCCTTTTCTAGATGTAATCACTTATTTTCTAAGAATCTTGAAGACAGGATTGTAAACCTCATTGCACAACTCTTCTGACTCATGCTTTCACCCTATTAAATTGGAATCTCACACAAGCTTCCTCAGGAACTGACCTATGATCTTGTTACTGAAGACAGAGAGACAGAGAGACAGGGAGACAGAGACAAAGAGAGAGAGACCATAAGAACCCACTGAAATGGAACTTCAAAAGTCACTACAACTTATACATGACTTTGTATCAACTTTTAAATGTGCCTCTCCCTCATAAGGCCATGCCTTCCTAAAGTACCTTTCTGTCTACTAATATCTATGCTAAATCCATGATAAACTTCTATTTTTTAGTCAGGTGTGGTAGCACACACCTTTACTCCCAGCATTAGAGAGACAGAGGCAGGAGGATCTCTGTAAGTTCCAGACCTAGTTCATCTACTACNTAGTGAGTTCCAGGCAAGACAAGGTTAGAAAGTGAGACTGTCTCAAAACACACTCACTCCAAAAATCCCTACTTAATAAACTTTAGGGCTGAGAAGATGGCTTAGCAGATAAAGTACTCTACTTGCAACTAAGAACGTGAGTTATTATCCCTTTACTTCTGCATTACAAAGCCAGAATGCAACAGTACATGCCTATAACCCTATGCTTTTAAGGCAAAATGGGGGCAAACAGGAGAAACCCTGCAAACCTATGGCGTAAGACAGCAAACTAGAGACCCTGTCTCAAACACGGTGAAGGGAAAGGACCAACACTCAAAGTTGCTACAGCTTCCCACACATAAATGAGCACAGTCATAAATAAGTGAATAATAAAATTATAAGTTGGATGAAATGGCACACATCTTTTATTCCAATACTTGGGAAGCAGTGGCAGGCAGATTTCTCTGGGTTTGAAGCCAGTATAGTCTACATTCTGAGTTTCAGGACAGCTGCATAGAGGGACCCTGTCTCTAAACAAAATAAAATTATAACTCTGATCTGTATTGATTCATCCTGAAATCCTTTTCCAAAGTACACTCAGGAGTCCAAGCTTATCCTCAGCAGAGGTCCCTATAAACAACTAGTTTGATACAACACAGCATGTGGCTGTGTCCCTAAATCTTTCTCATCTTTCCACAGAACTGCTATTTTTGTCTGACCTTTCTCAAATCTTACTAAATAGTTTTAGAAGAGCCCACTTGAATCAGAAAAGGGGGTACAATCTTGTAATAGCAGCCACACTAGAGACAGAGGCANGAAGACCACTGTCAGTTTGAGGAAAGCCTGTTCTATATAGACATAGACATAGACATAGACAAACACACACACACACACACACACACACGTAAAAGAAGGACAAAACCGAGTAACTAAAGCACAGCAGGTTTGAGATAATATCTCTTTAAGTCATTCCAGATGTCAGCCACTGGTCCCTGTCACATCATTCTCAAAATTAACATAGCTAAGCACAGTAGCAGAGCCAGGCCAATCTCCATGAATCTGAACCAGCTTGGTCTACATAGTAAATCATAGTGAATATGCCAGTAAGTCTTGTCTTAACAACACACACACACACACACACACACACACACACACACACACA
>LZPO01076994.1:11509-30101 GCA_001675575.1 Neotoma lepida
CACACACACACACACACACACACACACATACACACACATTCTTCCCTTTGAAGCTCTCACAGATGACTTATTAAGATGGAGATAGAAAATATGTCCAAAGCATCTTGACCTTGAGTAGGTAAACTTGAGCCTTGAAAATATAAAAGCACAAATGACTACAACAGTAGCAGCAGAAAAAAAAATACCTTTTTCTTAGAAAAACTGGTCAGAGGAAGTAAAGAGCAGTGTGAATGGTAGTCTGTTCAGATGGTAGATTAAGGTTCACTGGTCTGTGTGGAAATATCCAGCAGCCGATCAATCTTGAAGTGATCAACCCATGAATGCTTCGTTTAAACTGGTCAATGAGTTGTCTGTGAGCTCTTCTGGCCATTGCCTCTAGAAACCCATCACTTTCAGCCTTCTTCACAAGGGGCTGTTCTTATCTTTTTATATCCACATGCTAGTCAATTCCCAAGCTTTAATCTTCTCTGAGTTAATATCCCTTTGACAATCTGAAAGCCACAATCCACAAATCCTAATCCTTGCATTGGCATGGCTTTTCCTTGCCTTGAAAGGGAACAGAAATTTAGCTGCAAGTTCACTTTGTCTCTGTCTTCATTTTGCGTTTACCAGAAAAAAATAAATCCTGAAACAAANAAAGGGAATCAACCAAGTTTTATGTCAACTTCCCCTACAGAATAACTTTAGCAGTCAAGGAATTAATAAGTGGCTTTTGGGTTACTCAAATGCAGTTCTCAAGTTTGGGGCTAAGACGCCAATATAGATTTCAGGCTGTCCTGTTGTTACCTGAATGGTGAGAGAGCCTGGAATTCTTATTTCAGAAGAGCGTATGCTGATTTCCACTATGTGCTGTTTACAGCAATTAAACAACATTAGCAGGTAGGGGTCCCCTACCCGACCCCGAGTGCCCACTTTGATATTTTAAAAACAGCCTTGCTGTGTACCCGGGGATTATAGCATGTGTTACCACACCCAATTAAAAATTATTTTAGTTGCAAACATCAGCTAGTTTCAAAATAAGGTAACTATTAGTCCGAACCCAGTTAACCTGAAAGGAGTTTTTAAAAGGGATACTTTGGAAATTGGAAACCATTCTGTAAATGATTATGGTTGTTATTATGTGGGTAGTATTTGCTCCAATTCTTTTAAGCTATTGGTCACATCTTAATTTTGTGAAGGAGATCACAACTAGTATTATTTGTTGGGGACCTCCAAAAAAGTCTTTGATCCCTCCTGCACAAGACTGGCTTCTCCAATCTAATCTTGCAGCTATCTTACATACTACTGGTTTTGGTCTTAGAGAAATTGTGGTTGTCTTGTCAACAATTCTTTATAAAGTGGCATTGGAAATTGAGTTCATACTGGAGATTAAATGCAAGGTGAAGTTGGCCTAATATTTGATCTTGCTGCCTCAGNTATTTGAGTAAACCTGGAGAATGCAGAACAGCTAGGCCTACGCATTTTATAGGAGACTATGTACTNCTGTAAAGTCAAGGCTTCATGCCTATTTTTGTCATTGTTTGTTTTTAACTGAGTGATTTATTTCTGTTGCATTGGAAGGCAGACCACTAGAACACAGTTTGGTACAAGAGGCTGTATTTGATTCAGTAGTATGTTCAAAGAGCCCAACATGATGCCTACAGATGAAATGATTCTTAGTCAGTGTTTAGGAGTGANTTTTATTTCATTTATTTCTTTATGTATTTACATGTACAATACAAACAAATCATGCCACCATGTCAATATGTGTTTAAAATACTCTGAACCCCAAATCATTTGAAATGACTAGGAAAGAATGGACCAATATGTGAAATCTGTCCCATNCCTCACTTTAGCTCTGTCCAGGTAGACATCACTAATCCATCACAGCTCCCTTTCCTGCTGTGCCTGGATGCAACATCTGAATCCTTCTCCATACAGGATTTCCATCAGCCACTACTACTCAGCTGGAGTTGGCAGATTTTTATTAACTACTTGCCATTGTTGGACAAGACTGTGTCTCTCTAGAACCTTCAACAGAAGGTAGCAGCTTACTGTCCTCACCATTAGTTGTTTTTGTCAAAACACTACTGTGAGCATTTTTTCCTCAGTGTTTTGTATAGTCAATTAAGCTCATGAATTTCAAATGCTGGCCTAGATAAAGATGACTTTTGTGGCTATAATATATGTCAAGGTGACTTCTCAGACTTCAGGTTTATAATACAAATTTCATTATTCTGTTTCTCTGCTTTAGAGTGAAACAGAAATTTTATTGGATAATTATTTGAGATTTCTCATTATTGAGAGTGTAGAGGATCTCTATTGAGGAGATTTTATCCACATAGGGAAATTTAGCATTGTCTGCAGACATTTTCGGTTGTCAAAAATGTTGGGGAGAATGTGCTACTAGGTAGAGGNTAGTTTTACCCCTAAAATGTCCAAGACAGAGCCTAGGGACAGATAGTCACAGGGNTGTCAAAATTGGCTCTGATCTAAGCTATTAAAATAAGGAATTTTATGTAGATCCTAGGAAAGATAATGTTGAAATTGGATTGTGTGTGGTATTAATTTGATTTATAATGGACACTAATATTTTTTCAAGTATAATCACATTCATGTTAGAGATTTATCTTGGGACCAATGTCACATTTTGGTGGACAAGGTGCCTTGCAGGGGCTGCCAGGGCCCCAGGAGACCACAAATGAAGCTCCATGCTGTGCCTTCCCAACCTCAGTGAATGACCAGAGAATGAGATCCTTAGAGTTTCACACTATATTGAATCTCAAACTGAGAAACTGCTCTTGTAATACAAGATGGATTTCAAGTGTTCTCCATTTTTTAAGTGTTAAGTTTAGTCTGGCAAGATTTTTTTCCCTTAAAAAAAGGGTGGTTCTGTCTAGCCAGCAGACATGCTGCTCATTTATGAAATATTTCTGTTACCGGATATNACTGTTTTGCTGAAGTGATGGGAGTGGAAAGGTTTTTCACTTAGACCTGCCTCCCTGAGACCCTTGCTTGGGGAGGACTAGAGCCACCACTTTCCCCCTCCCATTGCTAAGAGGAGACAGCAAGTGCCTTTTAAACTGAAAGATACTTGAGACACACTGGCTGAGAACATTTCATATTAACTCAAATATATAAGCCTTAATAAGCCAATTTCCCATTCAGTTTAATCTATTTTCAGCAGATCAAAATAATTAAAAATGCTAACAGTTATGGTAATTTTCAATACACTGTGAGAGAAGCAATTTAGATAGCACCTTCCCGACGAATCTATATTTGTATAAATGCTGATCAAGAATATTTGTTCAATTTTATACAAATCAAACATGAATAATTTCTTCCATATTACTCCTTCCATTGTTGTGTTTCCCTTCCATCTCGTTATCCATTTGCCGTTGGCATGCTGCTGGAGGAAGATTTGATTAAAATCAATAAGTTATTGGGAAGATGGCAATTAGCAGTCTTTCACCTATAATAGCATTGTCTGTTAAGCTTCCTTTGTGTTAATCACAATATTTTAGCATGGCTCTCCTACCCAGCCAGGCAGTTTAATGAAATGAAAGGTTTCAAAAGCATCCTTAATTTGGGGCACTGGAAATATGCTCCTGTTTTTCACCGTTTTGATAGGACTATGGGCATTTCTGCAGTACATCAAAATCTTCATCTCCTCTGAGAATTTAACAGTTTTAAGAACTCAANATATCCACACAGACATTTATTCTGCATAGACTCCAAGTCTGCCCAATGTAGCATACAAATATACAGTAAATATCAATGTACATAATTTGATGAATTATTTCAAAAGGACTTGATTGTTTGTAATAAGTAATTGACTGGCAGAAGCTCTTCATTTGGGCTATATGATCTTGAGTGACAAATGCCTGNCTAAACACAGAGNTTGACTAAGGCTTCTGTACAGCAAGGAACAATTCTCTAAGTCATTAAACAGAATGAGACCCTGGTCTCTTTCTTTTCTCATGTATTATCACTTGTTTCTTNATTCTGAAGACTCAATCCATTTTAGTTTCTGACTTTGGAGGAGATATGCACATGAATAGGCCTACACAATAAAGTTCTTGTTATTAAAATTGGATTACAAAAGACAATTGTGGAGCCAGTGAGATGGCTCAGTGGACAAAGGTGCCTGTCACCAGGACTTGTGACATAGATTTGATCCCTAGAAACCACATGGTAAATGGACCGAACCAACTCTCACCACAGTCCTTTGGCTTCACATGAGTTGTGGCACACACACACACACACACACACACACACACAAATGAATGAATGAATGAATGAATAAATGAATCTGATAAAATGCAGGACCAGTTTTATGTAAAATTTTTACATAATGACAAATGCTATAATAATTAATACTTAAGTTCATAACTGAGTAATATTCATTTTAGAGCATTAACTAAGATTCTAATTCAAAAGTTGACTAATAATTGTTACATGGATAATTAACATTTAAAGGAATTAATTTGGAAATAGATTTAAGTGGGCATTTACAGACATGTTGATTTCTTCTGCATTGAGAGTGAAATTCTAATCCTATGAAATTTGGCACTTTTCCAGCTATTCCTCTAAAGATACAAATTTCAAGTTAGGAACANAAAAGTAATTTAAGGAAACAGGAAAAGGGGGTCTCATCATCAAGGTATTGCTGGTATNAAGAATCAAAAGTATAAAGTTAATAAAAGATCATTTGGAGCACCTCATTTTGTAGGAACAGGAAAACAATGATGTTCTAGTTACTCAGTTCTGCCCATCTATAGCATCCTAATTCTCCGGTTGGAGAATACTCCACTGCAGTTGCCCCAAAGACACATAATAAGTGAAACTNCAGATATTCAAGTCCTGACACTTCTTATGCTTTTTATATAGTGATTTTTATCTGTAAACCAGGGAGATTTCTGGCACTTAATGTCATTTTGTGCATCTAATAAGTTTAGATGACTATTTTTAATAATAATGCGTTTCTTGTTGGACTCAAAAAAGTTGAAAGGTTTTTTTTTTCTGGCTCATATCTGAAATTCTTATTGTAAAAATTCTTCTTGCAGCAGTTTCAGGCTGTAATAAGCATTTCTTAGACGCCAACGTCACCTGCAAGATAACACACAGATTGTAACGGAAACAATGAATTCATTTTGCCCCTCAGTAATTTGGAATGTGTAACTTCTCTGAAATATATGCTAAGGAAATGTGCTGGAAAATGACAAGACCACGTGTCTTTTAATATCCTGTTTGGGCTTAATTTAAAATTTAAGTATCTAGTGATTTTCAGGGTTATGTAAAAGGAATTGTTGGTATTTTTAAGAGTTTATTTTTTTTATTTGTAAATTGTGGTGTGTGTGTGTGTGTGTGTGTGTGTGTGAATGTGCACACACATGCACGTGCATAGGTATAGTACCCTCAGGGAGCAGAAGACTGCATTTCATCCCTTGGAGTTGGAGTTATAGGTGGTTGTGAGTTCCCTATGTGGTGTGGTTTTTGAGGACTAAACTCAGTTCTTCTCAAGAACACTTAAGCGCTAAGTAATCTCTCCAGCTCCAACATGATCTTTTGATGGCAATGAGTAAAATAATCAAAAAGAGCTAGCATGCCTCCACACTCAACACATTTAGGTTTTTTTTTTCATATGAAAGATCTATTGTTTTCTACTTTTTCTAATATTTGGCCTCAAACCTATGTACTTTTATCCATGCAAGATTTAGAAGTAAACAATACAGTGAAACATTTTATCATTACCCATGTATGTTGCATTGTTGAAAGAGTTATTTAAAATACATGGGTTCTTACAGTGTTTGAGAAGTAAAAGGCTATAATACTAAAAAGTAAATAAGAGGAACTGGCCATGCCTACACCTTTATGGTCCACATGGAGCACTGTAGTGACAGTATCAGATAGCAGTAGACACTGAATGACTAGAGTTTGTCTACAACTGAGCACAGCTGCCCAGTGAAATGTGAAAAGACACCAAATAAAGTGTTGACTCAATTAGCATCTCACCATGAGCTCCAGTGGTGCTTTTGGATGTGGAAAAAAAAAAAGATTAAGTGAGTTTCCTCTAGAAGATGCTCCTGATGGGAGCTGAGGAAAGTGTACTTTAACAAATATCTTGATTGGTTGATTCATATGCAGGTGATTCTGAAAGCCCACAGCTTAATAAATTGTAGCTTAGGGAAAATGAACATCTTTGCCTTCTTAATTACACCCATGCCAGAGTTAAACATCACCTAGTGAACATTATGGACTCAGAAAAGACTGGAATTCTCAATGTATCTTGGTATAATTTGCTTGATCCGCTGGAATTCTTGAACACATTCTGGNGTATTTTGGGTATGAGTCTGCCATTGAAATTTGAGGGTGATCAGAGAGAAAATGGATGGATATATCTAGGCTGCATGGCAGTTCAGCTCTCTTGTTTATAANGTTCAATAAGGGACTAGTAGAAGATAGTAGGATGGAGTGTCTGTAGTTTGCAGGGTCTCCTTCTGAGAACAATGATGCAATAAGTGCTTGGGGGAATGGCTGACACCAAGAGCAGACTAGATCTTCCAAGGCAATATAATTCACTGTGGCAGGAACATCAATACCAACCCCGAAAAGGAGGACCTGCTTAGCTGAGGTTTTAGATCATTGGTTCTACAGCAGAGCTAAGTCTTTGGGAGGAATCAGAGGTACTTCCCATTTATAACAATANAGCACTTTCCAGAGCACTTAGGGTTTTCAGGGAATAATACTTACGAAAAGAGTTTTTGTTTCAATCATCTCTCACATTAGGGAACTTGGGCATTTAAGTAGTTTCTTATATAAAANTTTTTAAAAAATATTCTATTTTATGTGTATGGGTATTTTGCCTGCATGTATATAGACCAGTAGAGGATGATAGATAATCTGGAACTGAGTATAGATGGTTGTGAGTATAGATGTAGGTGCTGGGAATCCAACTAGGTCATCTGAAAGAACAGCCAGTGTGCTCTTAATCTCTAAACCATCTATCTCTCCAGCACCTCAAAAAAGCTTCTGTTCTTCAGTGTTCAAAGTCAAGTTGGAAACCAGGCACATACAATGACCGATACGTTGTTTTAAACTTAAGAAGTGCAGTGGAAGCCTGTGGAAATCTGGGGTTGTAGTGTGGTGCATCTCAGAAGGCTTCAGATTGTAATATGTGAGCAGACAAGATCATCGAAGTTGAACATGAGAAGACCTGGCAGTCTTAGAAGTGGAAACAAGGGCAATGTGGAAGATAGGAAGAATGTTCAAGGAATGGTAATTTTTACTGAGAAAGTGAGGGACTTGCTGAGATATTGAATAATAGCTAAGGAAGTTCTAACCGTTATGCTAAGTATTGAGATGTTATTGTCTAGGTCTACAAAGGACAATAGAAATCTGAATTTTCACAAGTATCTCAGATCACTGTTACTAAAATTGAAATAATCTGATGCTCAAAGCTTAGAAACCTTTAAGGTGTTTCTAACTAGACATCGACATGGTTGTTTTGACACAAAAGTTTCTTTTGAAGCAATGTGGAAAATGAAGTGAAAGGAGCAATACTATTGGAGAAAAGTTACAGACACAGGACAGGAAAATGGTGGTTGTGAATTAGATAAATAAGAGGAAGAATAGAAAGAAAATGGAAAAAAGAACAGATTCAATGGAAAGAAATATATTTCTGTTGACCTAACAACTGATGTGCTGGGAGAAGCAAGACAGAAAGCAGCTATGATAACAGCCAAGTTAGAAACTGTGTCAAAGTGTCAGGTAAGTTAAGAGGAGATGGAATNACTTTTAATTGACAATGTAGCTTTTGAGGAAAGTAAGAGAGTATAATTTCTTTCAAGTATGTTAAATTGAGTAAATATCCCTGAGCTTAACCAGGCCTATAGTCACACAGTAAACAGATTTAGCAGAGAAATTCTGAACATGAAATTCTAAGTTTTAAAACTTTTCTCATCTTTATTTGCTGTAATTATCCCCACAAGATTATTGTTAAGGAAAGATACTAGGTAATGGACAGTTGTGAGTTTCTTTCTTAGACCATCAGAGCAAACCCTTTAATAATAGAGATAATAGATAATAAATAATAATAGAGATAAATCTATCTGGGGTACCATATCTCAGTCTCCCTTTACTGGGACAAAGCACAATTGAGTCACCAAGGGTAGTTTTCTGGATAAGAGTTGTTTTCCAAAGTAAATACCAATGCAGAGAAGCAATTACAAAAGAGGTGAAGTGTGACCCAAAAGGATCAGAGGGATGGAAACACATTCTGCTCCATAAGCCTATCTTTAGAGTATTCTTGATCTCCTTTTACTCTAAACTTTGGTCCATAGGAACCTTCTTAATTCTATTGAATTTGCTGTCATATTTTGAAACACATCCACCTTCATCGAAATTACACATTTCATAAAGGCAGAAGTTAGGGTTGTCTTGGTTATAGTACAGAGCTCTGGATTTGCCAGGAAAGCAGGAGTGTGTGTGTGTGTGTGTGTGTGTGTGTGTGTGTGTGTGTGTGTGTGTGAAGAATTAAGGGGTTTCCTGTAGATGTTTGGCTTCGAGTATGGGACCTGTTAAGGAGGTTGAGTAGGGAGGTATTCCTCAGATCTGATGCTGAAGCTTATAGTCTCTAGATAAATAGGAGGGAGGGAAGATGACTATAAGGTAGAGAGACCACTGGGACCCATGGTAGAGAACAGAACCCACAAGAGTGGATTGGGGTCAATGGCAGTTGTTGGTCCCATGATAGTGGTGGTGTGAATATTCTGGAGTCAGGAAGCTGATTTTTCAGTCTGGCCTGTGAGTCAAGGAAGAGAAACTTAGATGCCAGGTGAAGGGGAAGCTATCAGCCAGGAGCTCCAAAGCTCGTTAACGTTAAACACCGGCTTCAAGATGTGCTGCTACTTCATTTAATGGTTCTAAATCTCCCACAAGAAATAGCCCAATGTAGCTAGAAATATCTAAGGAAGGAGATTGTGGGAAATGTAGTTCAGCCAGCCCTAGTGTGTGATCTATTACAATCTCTCCACACAGTAGGCACTTCACTAGCATCTATTGAATGAATGAGTAGAGGAAGACCATGGAAGGGTGAAGGCTTACCAAAGGCTGAAATAAATTTCAAAAGAGAAGATGATCTAGTTGGTAATGAATTACCTTTGTCTCACAAGGTAGCATGCTAAGTCAGATTAGAAAATATACAGCCGTGTACCTTCTCTGTGTCCCTCTCTCTAAGCCTCTCTTACATACGTACACACACAGGTAGGCACACACACTGAGCTCATAAACACAGGCCTTTTACTCTTTAAGAAGTGTGAAGTGTATGTAATGAATTAGTTGGAACAGCCCTGTCCTAGTTTCCAGGCGATAAACTCGCTCCTGTAATAACTACAAAGCCTTTACAGTAATGGCATACGAGTCGGAATTTGTAAGATGAAATTTTTGGCAGTTCATTAGTAAATTTGGGCTTTGCCTCAGCCTTAGGGAACAGAAGGGATCCCAGAAGGTACGGCAATCAGCAGATGAACTAACCCTCCCCTCGGTAATGTGAAATGCTATTTTAGCAGAATTAAACAATGAGAAATAAAGCCTGGGAAATGAAATAATAGCTCATTAAAAATAATCTTTTTGAGTTATGTGGGATGGGAGAGAATATGTTCTAACCACTACTATGATTCAAATGAGTAATGTAGATGTTTCAAGGGAGTTTTACTGTGTGTTCCCCAACAGTCCTATAACACTTTGCAGCCAATGTTACAAAGCCCACATCATACTTTAATTCATCTTTGTGTCCCTGGCATGTATGAGGGCTAGCATGTCTTGGTCTTCATGGTAGTTGTTGGAAGAATAAATAAGAAAATGAAGGAAGAGCATTTTAGACAAATCATGGGGACTATCTACTCCATCCAACTGATATGGTGTGAAGAAGCTAATTAATGATTAGCTTGACATAATACAACTAAGAACATTAAAAATGGGCACTCGCAGGTTGTACAGACTAGCCAAGTAGAGTGCTTCCCCTCAGCATCCTGAGCCCCAAAGACACTTAAAATCTAGTGTAGTGGATAGCTATTTGGGCTTCAGCTACATGGCCAGCACCTCCCCTTTTAAGGGCGTGGCAAAACACCTGAGCCCCTTGAAAAATCGAGGCAGCTACATGACCCTTCCCTTGTCTCGTCTTGCCTGCTTGTTTGACTGGGAGCGTTTTGGGTTCACCTCTCTCGCTATCTAGCTCTTCGCTGCTGCGACCTTAGAAGGCAGAGAGTTCACCGCTGGATCGCTTTCGTGTCCATCCTTGTTTCGCCCTGGTTTGTAAGTTGCTTGTAAATAAAGCTATTTTGATAAACTTAAAATAATTGAGCTAGCCGTATATTTACAGCATACAATCTAGAGAAAAGCATAGACTGAGGACTGAACATGAAGATATCCAGGAACTTTGGATATCTACAGTTGGCTTTACTTGCTTAGTGGCTTTGAATGTGCAATATTAAATGACAGAGAAGCAGAGGGCACATTCTTTTTTAAAAGAATTCTATTTTCTCCCCTCTCTCTCCCTGGGCTAGGCCTCTATTTTCAGAAAAGAATAAAGACAAGAAGGCAGGAGTGGGCTAAAAGAAGGTCATATATTGGTGTTAGTTAATAAAAGTTAACAGCCAGCTTGGTATGCTTAGCTATTCATTCTTTAATTCAGCTGGCACCCATGAAGGATTAGGACCTCAGATCCATGCTCCTGTTAGTGCTTCTGCATCACAGAGGTTAAAGGTGATCGAAAGATGCAAGGGCAAGTTGATGCACCCAGTGTGAGTATCATGTCTTCAGGAGTTCCTCTCTCTCAAAAAAATAAATCAATAAATAAATAAAAATAAAAAGGTGCCTAGTGAATTGCAAATATGTAGATGACTGTAGCAATATTTTTATTATTTCTTGCACTCTGTACATAGGATCTTTCCCCTTGAACTCTGTTTGATCACTTGAAGTAGCGCCAACTGGGGCCTGGAATTCTTCTGCTACTGTTCTCGGCAGAGGAACAGGTACTGAAAACAACTAGTCACTAGAAGAGAAGTTTCTACAAAGAAAATACACTTTCTACTCGATGCAGAACTTTTTTTGAGAAGAGAGGGAGAATTCAAAATCAGTGTGATAAAGTATTAGAAGACAAAAGATGATGTTTAATTCTCTTTTATGAAAGAGGATCTGAGACATATTAACAAAGAAAAGGAAATCATAAAAAAGAACTAGTGGAAACCCAGCAATAAAAGATGATGAGAGAAAGAACTGAGTTTGAATCAAACCATAAGGCACATGGAGAGAGAGAGACAGAGAGACAGAGAGAGAGAGAGAGACAGACACAGAGACACAGAGACACAGAGANAGGACTATGAGGTAAACCCCAGCTAAAGACAGCCAAACCTAGAAAGAGCTAGAAAACACAGAAAGAGCTCCAGTGATTAGAGATTTTGGAAATAAAATCATCCTTATCTGGTAGTGGAAATACAAGCAAGAAGAAGAAAACACCAAACCAGGAAAATTCAAACATGGAAAACAGAACTTTCTGAATTATGAATACAGCATTGGAAGTGGATCAATGAAAGGTGATAAATTTGAGGCAATAAGGAAATGACATAAATCAGGACATTGTGTCACTGAACATAGTGAAATTTAGAGAAAAATTAAAATAAACAGATTAAAAAGAACAAATTATGTACAAAGACTGGAACAAGATTCACACTGTTTTTGAACAACACTGGAAAAGATTGAAGAAATAGTTTCTCAACATACACGCACATGCAACACACCCCCCCCCACACACACACACAAATAACCCAACCTGTGTATCCATTCAATTTTTCAATCAAACTTGAGGACGTGCACAAAGCATTGTTACATTAGACATCTGGTCATGGGAGAGTGTACCCTAGAAATACACATGAAAAGTATACATATAAAATGAACCAAATAGGGATAAGAAGCAATTTCAGGAAAACTATAATATAAAGAAGAGGAGAAATGAATAATTTCATCAAGAGCTTTAAAATACAAAAGAAAAGCTTGAGAACCCAAAAAGGAGAAGGATATTCAAACAACACTCAGAACATTCTAGAATTAAAAATATAGGCAGTAAATGAGATGAATAGATAAAGATGGGAAATTATTAAACATGAATATATATTAGGTCTTATAAAAGAATACAGTGTGAATAGGATATACATGTAGTTTTTATATCTGAAGAAAACGACTTGTTTATAATGTTTATAATAAGGTAGGAGAAGATAGAGAAAAGTAAAGAAAAGAAACTTTAAAATGTAAAATAAAACAGCAACTATCCCCTACTATCAATATTAAAATAATTAAGACAAATACCAAAGCATCACAGACTATATTTAATAGTATAAAAATGTTTCAACCAAAAAATGTTGTACAAATAAATTACAACAAAATTATTCAGAAATATTAAAAATAAAAAGCAGAAAATATAGATGAGGTAAATATGAGCCAAACTAAGATGAGATAGTATTCTAAGAATCTGTCAAAATATAATGTGAAGAAAATATGGTATAGTGATGAGCAGATTTGTTCAAGATTTCACTTTGGGTTACCTAGAAAATGAGCCAGCTGGAATCAGCGCCAAGAACCTCTTTTCTGCCAGGAGGAGAAACTGCATGGCAGCTCAGCTTCCTGTGGGACCACAGCCCCTCCCCTACAATCAAAGGACATCTGATAGTAGATAGCTGCTATAAAGAGTGATAGCATCATTCCAAAATGCCTGGGAACCACATGGTCTGCAGCGCCTCTCATTCATAAATCTGCATGCACAATTCCCTGTGAGAGAGCTCAGTGAGGGATTCAGCTCATCTTCCAGAGAAATAGACTCCCGTTGAGGTCAGGGCCCAGGCATGCCTTTCTATAAAAGGCAGTTTTCTCATTGTCTCTTATTGGCTCCTGCCTTCAGGAGATGTGCGTTGGTGCTTAGCATGAACCAGATGGTCCAACAGAACATGCTCAGAGCACTGCCACTGTAGCATTGGGGGTGGGTTTGGGAGGCTACTCATGGATCTAGCTTGCCTGAAAGAGGAAATGGTACCAAAAGGATGTTATATACTTAAAGGAAGAACACTGCCAGTGCAAGATAATATTAAGAATCTATGATTCTGACATAGATGAATAAGTAAGTTGGTTCCTGTAAATGATTTTGGTTGCTTTTTTTTTAATTATTAGTATTGTTTTGTTGTTTTTCTTTTGACAATATAGCAACAGGAGATGGGGTAAGGCTAGATTTTATAGACACACTCTACATTCTATAAAAAGAAAAAATAGCTCCAGTAAAAATAGAAATTATTTTTAAATTAAAACTATAACTGAATATATTTTATACACATATAAAATGGTTCAATTGTCAGAAATATCTAATGTATCAAAATCAATGACAAGTTGAATGAATGAATATTATATTTGAATTTTAAATAGTAACCTAAGTTCTCTCTTTTCATCAAATATCATCCTCTCATGGCTTCAGAGTTAAGTTATAGATAATATACTTTATGATATTCTCCATCCCAAAGAGATAGAGGGTAAAAATTATCCAATGTAATATATATATTTCTAAAACAACATAGCCAGCTGAAGCTGACATAGTATCCACAATACCAATGAATAGCTGCTGAGATGAACCAAAATTGTTCCATGTCCTATTGCTGCCATCAGACAGAAGCTTACCTCTCCTCATGCCTTGTTGCTTAAGCGTGGCTCCCAAGACAGAGGGATGATTTGGAAGAATGCAGACAAGCAGTGCCTATTTCCAGAGATCTGACTCAACAGGGCTGGGATGGAAGCAGAGAATTTGTTGTCTAATAAGTTCTCAGAAGATGCTGATGCTTCTGGTATAGGGAATCACTCTCGTGAACCTAAGTTAATTAATATTGTCAGCACTGTGTCAGTCACAATGCTTTTCCACCCTGTCTTAGACACTGTATCAGTCACTCCAGGTATTATCATCACATTATTCTTTGCAATAACCTCCCTTTACTTCAATTAGGGAATTGAAACTTTGACATATAAATGCTTTTTGAGGCGTGACTTTTCAATGATGAGCATGAGATTCCAATGTAGGGTCTCCAAACTTTCTTAAGAGCCTATACTGCTGACTATCATGGTGCATCATCATTCTTCCGTGAATTACAGGAGGAGACATCACTTTGACCCTGACTACTAATAAACTGTAGAGATGAAGGAGAAAATTCCATCGTAATCCCTCTTCCTCAAAGGGTCAATCCAAATGCTTTGCCTGACTATTAGCATTCCTAGGATTGGCTTCAAGGGCATTCCTGNTTATGAACTCACAGACCAGTNTGCAGCTCCTAGAATATTGGTNATGCCACCTTGTAACTCTTACTCCCCTGTAAAACATCCTTTTCATGTAAAACATTATGTATGATTGCAGAAAATAGTTTACTTAGCAATCAAGCCTTAAGTGGTTTCGCTATAATGCTGTAAATAAAGGAATCACATCTGTTTTCTCTTCTGACAAGAATTTGGAAGACTTAGCTCATGCTATCAGAAAAGGAAAACAATTGTTTACTGTTTTAATTATCAGTCAACAGACAATACAGTAAAACTAAAAAGGACGTTCAATGAGTCACTTAGATAAAAAAAAAAGAACATTTTATCCCCATCATCGACTTAGTAGAAAAACCAAATAAATGAGCCTTCATTCCTAATAAACCTGAGAATCAGAAAGGTGCTAGGCATGAACAGAACCAAAGCTATCCATGCCAGTCATAGATGACATTTTAAATACTAATAAAGCACAAAGAAGACAGAAAGAAATAAACACAGCGAGTCCTTAGTTGATTAAAAAATACAGAGCCAATAATGCTCAAATAATCTGGGTCAAGGAAATACCCTTAAAGTTGTCATTGAAGTATTTGAGAAATTTGATGAACTTAACAAATTTATGTGGTAACTAAAAAGGCCATATGTATCTAAATTAAGAATGAAAAGAAAGGCTAGAGCAAAAGAGACTGCCATTCTAAATGTGCAAAGATGCTTCAAAGCTGCATCAGCAAAGACATTGTTAATGGCCTTAAAACATACACATAGATTAGCTAATAATGAAAGAAAATTATGTGGTTGACTGATGAAAAATCATACATGCTTAAAATAAATATGGAGAGTAGCCTAGATGGGAATGAATGGATGATGTAATGGATTGGGTCAAGAAACTGCCAGAAGAGAAGCATATATAAAGGGAATTTGAGATGGATTAAGAACTTAAGTGATAAATTTAAATAAATCAAAACACAAACCTATTCTAAGAACATGATAAACACATTTAGTAGATGAAAAACTGAGAGAAGATATTTGCAATATATAATCATGGCAAGGGATTGATTCCTAGAATTCATGAGGCGCTCCAAGAAGTCAACAAAACATCATAATTCTTAAGAAAAATGGAAAAGGATAAGAATAAGAAGTTTCAGCAAATCGAGCCTGCACCAGCTAGCAAGTACGTGAAGAGTTCCTGAAGTCTGAAACCTGAGGAGATGACTCGGTCTGTACAGTGCCAGACACGAAGGCATGAGCACCTGACTTCCACCTGTAGAACCTGTGTAAAAGGGACATAGTGGCATGTTTCTGTAATTCCAGGAGTAAGGAGGTGGAAAAAAATGGATCCTTGAAGCTTGCTGGCCAGCCAGCCTGACTTACTTGGTGAGTTCCAGACCTGTGAGAGACCCTGTCTCAAAACAAGGCGGATGGCCCCTGACAATTACATCTGAGGATGTGCTTTGGCCTCCACAAATGCACATGCAAATACACACACACACACACACACACACACACACACACACACACACACCTGCACATACATAAAAAAAGCTCCTGAATTGTGTTAATTATTAGGGATACATGATAGTTAACTTTTATCTTATACTTACTATATTAGTAGAATTTTATAATGCTGGAAACAATAAATGTGTTTAGCATGAAGGAGATTGCTGTTATTCCTCCAAAGAATACTCAGCAGTTGTTATTGAAATGATAGTGTGTGAATATTTAGTCCACATATATACACACGCATATATACACTTTGCATAAATGCATGTAGACTATCAGTCAATCAATCTATCTATATCTCTGTCTGTCTATCAGTCTGTCTATCCAACTATCTATCTATCTATCTATCTATCTATCTATCTATCTATCTATCTATCTATCTATTATCTATCTATCTATCTATCTATTATCTATCTATCTATTATCTATCTATCTATCTATCTATCTATCTATCTATCTATTTTTTTCCCTATAATTACATTCTGAGGATTTTCTCACATAGGTGACAAGGGACACTTAGGATGGTGCTAATAGTAATACTGCTCATTAAAGTTGGATATTAACTATCTATCCCAATCTAAGTATGTGTAACTGAGACCCCAGTAGTTCTGAGCTGTAAGGACTTAAGTAATGTGAGTGGACTGCCCACAGGCATGGACTGCCCACAGATAGTATTGTGAGATATTTCCTACAAACTGAAGGATGAAGGCTCCCAAGACTCAGAAAGTAACAAGACTTACAAAACTAAGGAGCCTCTGAAAATTATTAGATCCACAAGTACATTCCCGAAATTATGTAAGTAGTAAGACTTTGGGGCATGGGAGGTTCTCAAACCTGCCCCAGTTGTCTGAAGGCAAGAAGCTACAGGGATACAGTTTCATGCGTCATCTATGCTGGTGCTGGTCTGAGTCTTTAGGTATCCCTATGTTATCCATGCTCCTGTAAGTTAACCCTATTAAGTTAGTGGTTCGCCAAGCCAGAATTGTATGCAATTGTTTCTTTAGTCTGTTGTAGATGTCCTATTTGGGGTTAATAGATGCTTGCTTGTTCATGTTTCCCAAGGAAAATTAACACATGACAGACAGACAGACAGACAGACAGACAGACAGACTGATCGAAAATTAGAGAAGAATGGGCAGGGGGAGAGTAAGATGTAAGAGACCAAACAAGAGGGAACAAGAGAGAGAAGAAGAGGGAGGAACAGAGGGAGGGGAGGAGGGAGAGAGGAGAGAAAGAATGGGAGAGAGAACACTAACATATTATCTGTTAACTACGAAACTACATCAAGATAACACCTAAATATGTAAAACACTGATTATACCAAACTATGACTCTATGATTCCTAGACTTAGCAAATAACAATCCTACTTGATGAGTCAAATCTAAATTTCGATCAACAAACAACTTTTGGCACAAATACACGTTATGTGCTTAGTACAAGAATATGCCATACAATATTTGGGGCATACTGAAGAATCATTCAAGTGTGTGATAGCTGTAGGCTTTATTCTACCTCTGTATTTTATGTCCCAACCTGACACCAAACAAGAGATAACCATCTTAGAGTGGTTTACCTTTTGAGAGAAGGAGAAAGGCCAGCGATCATAAATAGGATGGATGAGACTAAGCAGACCAACTAAGAAATCAAAGCAAAATAGGGTCACACATGACCAGTGGTGATAAAAGCTGTGTAGTGAGCACAAGTGATAGCTCCTTTTGAGACTAACAAGGGGAAAGTGTAGGGTAGTCCTTGTGTGCAAAAGATTCTGCCACCAATAAACAGGAGCTTTGTGGATATTGTGATATGAAACATTACTGGCAATGATATTCCTAGTATTTTAAAAATAATATTTTCACAATGCTGAATATGGTTTTCAGATAAGCAAATAAATCATTTTCATTCTCAAATGTTCATTGTTAATAAATTAAAAATATTTAACAAACAGTTCAGATGTATAGTTTAATTAAAAACCACACTGTGTTTTAACATATAAGGTAAGATGGTCTTAGGAAAACATATGAGCAGTAAAGCAAGCTGGATCCTCATAGTCAGTGTCCTATAGTCACCACTTAGAGAAAACTCCCCCAGCCTACATAAACAAAGCTCTTGAGTGATGAAGTCTTGAGCACATCACAAAACTCTGTCATAGGATCACCATCAGCCTCATCATCTTGTTTGATCACAGACACAGTTTATTTAGGTCCAACATGACAATGTTGATTCTTGATCAAACAATGATGATGTTTGAGTCTTTTACTTAATTATAGTAGTACCTGGGTGCCAGGGGTCCAGTCTGGTGGTAGAGTGCTTGCCTACCAAACATAAGACCCAAGACTCAATGCTCAGCAACACAAGAGCAAAACTCGACAGAATTGGACCTAACTATAAAGCATCTCTGTTCATTTGTTATGAACTGAAATGTTGGTTTTAGTGAGAAATGAGAGAAAAAGCCAGTACTCCTAAAATGACAGTCCCTTAAATCATTCCCATCATTCTCAGGGAAGACTCATTGCTTTTCTCTTACTGATTTTTTTTCCTTTGCTCTTTCTTTATATTGTCAATTGTTCCTAAGCTTATTCTGAATACCTTTAAAACAGATCCGCATAAGATACAGTTTCACTTTGCCCCACTTCTGTACCTGCCAAGGTTTCTACTGCTTGGGTTCTACTTTGCTTCTTGTTGCTGTGATAAACTCTATGACCAAAGGCAACTTAAAGGAGGAAAAGGTTTATCTGGCTTATACTTTCAGGTCATAGACCATCATTAAATGAAGCCTAG
>LZPO01076995.1:6576-20577 GCA_001675575.1 Neotoma lepida
ATCCCACTTGAATAAACACCACATATTAAGCGAAGCAAAAAGACAAAGACCACAGTAAATCAATGAGTAAGAAGCATGGAACAGTACTTTACAGGAGGTACACAGAGACTGAATTTACAGACAGAGCCGTATGAATGGCCAGCCCCAGGCATCATCCAAGAAATACACACTCAAACAAAGCACCATTTTTTTGGTCTTCAGTTAACAACATATTTAGAAAAAGTCAAGGAACCAGTCACCCTGCTGGTGGGAATATGAGCTAGTATTGCAGCACAATAATGGGTAATAACTCCTCAAGTTGAACCTGCAAAATCCACCTTTGCTGACCAATCCTGTGGAAATAACCTGGAAGATGTTATATGCATAATGTTCATTACAGATATGTATGCATTACAAATAGAACAAAAATGTTCAACACTGGAGAAGTGGTTATATAAACTAAGACACCATGCTTTTGACAGAAATATTTTAAAAAGAAGTCACACGTCTAAAAGTATGAAGTGAAAACTCGCTCCTTTCTCTTCTGGCCCTTTAGGCAAGCAGCTTTTTATATGCAATCAATGATCAGTTTCTTATGATCTTCCCAGAGGTCCAAGATCCTAGACACACTACAAACATTGGGACAACAGGTATTGTGTCCAGCACAATAGGTTCCAAAAATAGAGCTTCAGAGCTCAGATGAGACATAGGCTGGTGGTAAGTCTAGTTTATTGACACGAAGTGTCAGGCAACCACAGGGCCAGAAGAGCTTTCCCAGTGGAAACAGTAGACGTCAAAGAGAAGCTGGCCTTGGACAGAGCCCTGGAGATGTCCTACCAATACAGAAGAGTAAACATGGCAGGATCTATAAAGAGAATGGGAGACAGAAGTGTCAGAAGGCAGGTGGAAAGCTAGAAGATGCACATGAGACAAGGCAATCTTTCCAGAGAGTGGATGAGATCGTTTCTGGGGATTCCAACAGTGACATCCATAGGAGCAACACCATCACAATCTAGTAAATAGAGTAGCAAAAGCCCTAACTCTGGAAGCACATTCATGAACCACAACTAGGACTAGAAAGAAACTCATTAATATAATTAAGAAAATGTCTTCAACAATAAAAATACAGTATGTGAAATCTTTGGAACATAGTCAAAGCCATACTTACATGAAAATTAATGACTTAAATATCTTTATTAATAAATACTAAATCAACAATCTTTTTAAAGTACTTCCTTACATTCCAAAAAACAAAATAGTAGAGTCATTATGAGCAAATAGAAAACAATGTATTTAAAATTAGAAATTGAAAAAAAAAGGTCAGGTGAAATTAGCTAAGACAGCTGAGTTTTTTGTTTTTGGTTTTAGTAATGCTATAGTATCTGGCTTAAGTATAGGAAAAACAATTACAAGGAAAAAAGTGAGGCAGTTTGGAGGTTTGAAAAACAAGGCTTAAAATAATTATTTCAGGATCAGTGAATACACTTCAGAACTTGCCATGGGCTGTTGAGAATGGCAGGTGTGCTCAGCTGCACAGGTGAATGAACACAGGGAAACACAGGTGGACAGTGTTGTTGGTTGTTATTGCTCCTTTGGCTCTTTGGGGAGCCCACCACCCAGCTCCCAAATAAATCACACATGGAGTTTTATTCTTAATTATAAATGCCCAGCCTTAGCTTGGCTTGTTTCTAGCCAGCTTTCCTTAATTAATCCATCTGTCTTTTGCTCTGGGGCTTTTTCCTTTTCTTACTTCTATATATCTATTTTTACTCTTACTCTGTAGCTGGCTGGGTGGCTGGCCCCTAGCATCTTCCTCTCCTTGTTCTCTTGCTCTTTCTCCTTTTCCTCCCAGATTTCTCCTTCTATATATTTTCTCTGCCTGCCAGCCTTGTCTATCCTGTCTCCTGCATTGCTATTGGCCGTTCAGCTGTTCATTAGACCATCAGGTGTTTTAGACAGGTACAGTACCACAGCTTTATAGAGTTAAACAAATGCAACATAAAGGAATGCAACACATCTTTGCATCACTAAAACAATATTTCACAGCATAAACAAATGTAACACATCTTAAAATAATATTCTACAACAGGATAGTAACACCTGGATGCAGTTTTGACAGCAGATATCACACCAGGGCAAAGAAGGAGAGAATCTCTCCACAGTGCAAGAGATGAAGCTACGAATGTTTCCCCTCCATAGTAACTCCATTTTCTTTTGNAAGATTCAAGTACTAATCTAAACATTCAATAAACAAATGAGCAAGCAAACAAACCCAACCTCTAAAAAGTTACAGTAAATTAATGAAACAATAAAATTGTGAGCAAATATGAAAAACTAAGTGCTAACCAAAGTATATTCAGAACAATATAAGTGAATTTTCTAGAACTGAAAAATTTGGGAAAGGCTCTATGGGGATACTTGAAAATAACATTATGTTTTTTTAAAAATTAATGGGCTAGCAGAAAATGAGCAAGTACACCTCTTGCAGCAGGTGCTCATTTCTGTCCCTAGGGGAACAGTTGAGGTACATTTAGGTCTTAGCATCCTTCACAATGCTTAAAAGCACTTAAGTTCTTTAAACTTCAACTTCTCATTATCACTTGGGTCTACTATCAGTCACTGACACTTTGTGGCCAATACAATTTTTCAAAATGTTAACCAAGTGATCATAGTAAAGGCTACCCTTGAAAAGAGTTTGCCATGCCTTCATCCAGGAATACAGATCAGTTGGAGAGGTTCAGGGCCCTGTCTCATTTGCCTCAAGGTTTAGACTTACAGGACTGTGAAAGTTGTAATCCCAGAGGAGGTAGCTGTGGCTAAGATCCATGGTTCCCTTGTCATGTGTCCCCAGACTAAGAGAAGAACCCAGGTTTCATTGGCAGAGTCCTGTGAGCTGCCCTTGTGAGGGAATAAACAGAACATATTTTATGTCTACATACATGTTTCTTTAGTAATTAGCTGCATTTCTTTTGCAAGTATTTTGACATAAAGGCTCCATGGCTTCCTGCCTCCACCTCCACCTCCAAGAGAAGAGCTTGACACAGTACCAGAAAAGAAACCTTAAGCTTTCATTATGTAATAAAACTAAATATTAGGCTACAGAATATAGTTATTTTTTAATTTCAGAATTATAGTGTGTGCCAGCCAACCTAAGACATGATCTTTAAGGTATTTCAAATTTATAGAGAATAAATACCCACAGCAAACTCAGTGAATTCTGGAGATTCTACTTTATTAGAGAAAAATAATGTAATGAGCAATGGAAATCTCCCTCAATCAACTTGAAAAATTCATTAAAATAGTCTATCAAGTTGAAATGCCTTCCCTTTTGTCCTTTTTACTGCCATTACTCACCAACAACAGGCACTAATAAAAAATGACTAAGGAAGGAGAAAAAGAGAGAGTATAAGTGATCTACCCAAGCTCAGTGTATTATCAAGGATAATTTATACAGTGGCAAGATGCAGGAAAAAACCTCCCCTTCCTTCTTTAAGGTCAAATAGTGGAATAATCCAAAACAAATCTCCCAAAGTGAAACCAATTAACCAAACTGTAACTCTTGCCTGCACAAAATACTTCAGGGATATAGCAAGCACATCTACTTTCAGGACAGTGGAGAGTAAATACAGGCTCTGGGCCTGGTGTGTTTGAAGACTACAGAGTATGGTCAAAGTCTAGGTGAGTTTTTCCAGTGTCTTGGCTTTGAAAGAGCTGCAGGGGACAAGCTGGTATCTGTTTTCTTAGCTCTTGAATACTGTGGGTGGGGCTGTGCTCAGTGGCAGGTCACATGCTTAGCATGTACAAGGTCCTGAGTTTACTACTGAGCACCCATCTAATTATCTGTCTGGAGATGAAGGGCTCTCAATTTTCTCTGTAGAGTTATGCGAAGATACACTAATCTTTGCCTTTACACACAAAATCTGGTAGCCATTGGATTGCTTTAATTTTGCCTATCCTCTAGAAAAGGCATCTCTAGAGTCTTAATCAGTTCCAAGGTCCGCCAACTTACAAATACCATCAGAAGCTAGACAAGATGGTACACATCTGTAATCCTTGTACTTGGGAAGCTGAGGCAGGAAAATACAGATCTCAAGGCCAGCCTAGCCTATATAGCAAGACCCAGTCTGAAATAACCAAACCAAACCAAACCAAACCAAACCAAACCAAACCAAACCAAACCAAACCAAACCAAACTGACATCTTCATCTCTTAGAGATGGGTAGGACATACTATCTTGTATCCTACATGAAGATGGTCATTTTGACCTGGACACTATACTGTTGTTTAACAGTTTGCTTGCTTGTCTACTGAAAACACAAATAACTATGTGTTTCTTGGAAGTGGGTCCACATACTCCACATATTACATTATTTCCATAATTTTTTTTCTTTTGGTTTTTTGAGACAGGGTTTCTCTGTGTATCCTGGCTGTCCTGGAACTCACTATGTAGACCAGGTTGGCCTCAAACTTACAGAGATCCACCTGTCTCTGCCTCCCTAGGATTAAAGGCATGTGCCACCACCACTACTTGCCTTACTTCCAAAATTTAACTATGAATCACCTAGTATGTGCTTTAGGTGAAGTTCTAATCTTACTTCTTAAAACTTGAAGAAAACTAAGTAAATATTTGCTTTTGAAAATTGTTACTGGGCTGGAGTGTATGTAGCTCAGCTCATAAAGTGCTTGGTAAGCATGCATGAAGCCCTGGGCTTGACCCCAGCTACATAGACCAGTTGTGGTGTTGCACACCTACAACGGCAGCACTTGGGAAGTAGAGGTAGAAGCAGAAGTGCATCATCTTTTGTTACATAGCAAGTTTGAGGCCAGCATGGGCTACATGAGACCGTATCTTAGAAACAAAACACAAAACAAAACCAAAGAACACCCCCACCTCCCACCCCTAAATTACTATGTCCTCCCATTCATAGCAACGGTAACTAAGTAACATTGAATGACATTTGCTGGTTATCTGCCAAAGTATACACACAAATGTGTATGGTAGGTCAACAAAAACTGCAACCTACAACTCTGATTATTAACATAGACTCAATTGACATTCTTTACCCAATTGGAAAAGAGCCTCTCTCTTTTCAGAACTCATCATGTTTAAAGGGGCCCGGCCACAGCCAGTTACAACAGTAAGCTCCCAGGTCTGCTCACCTGGGCTGCTCTCTTCTTGGAAAGTATCTTAGGATAGGAGTGATTTGATTTTCAAAGGTCGTTAACACTTTCTGGACACTGAGGAACAAAACATGTTTAGGGATGAGACACAGATGAAGCAACAGAGTGCTGTTATAAGGAGGGCAGCCAGTGTGAAGTGCTAAGAAGGGCAGGGGAAGAATTCACTATATTGCAAAGAAAACTTCATGTGGAGCCTATGTTGTACATGGTAACGTCTAAGGGAGTTTCCTCCTCATTCCCACAAATGTATTTCAGTATTGAAAACCTCAAGGAAGCTCAAGCGATTGCTTTGTTGGTGGACACAGAGGATTCCTGGAGCTCGATGGCTAGCTAGTCTTGTCTAACTAGTAAGCTCTAGGTTCAGTGACAGACTTTGCCTCAAAACCTAAGGTCAGAGGGCTGGTGAGATGGCTCAGAGGGTAACAGTGCTTGCTATACAGGCATAAGGACTCAAGTTCCCAGTACCTATATAACAGATGGGCATGCATACCTGTAACCCAGCATTGTTGGGTGGAAACAGGTAGCTGAAATGGTGATTGTGGTGGTTTGAGTGAGAAATGTATCCCATAGGCTCATGCATTTTAACACTTGGTTGTTGCGGTATATTTGATTGCACTGTGACAGTCTGAGACTGTGTTAATAAAGTTAATTTTGAATCAGGGGGCAGAGCCAGTGGCTGGCTGACTGGTACTAGCCACAGAGAAGCCAGGAATATATGGATAGAGAAGATGAACAAAAAAGAGGGAGGGATTTGGACTTTTCATGAGCTCTTTGATCTGGGAAGCATGGAGAGAAGGTTTCTTTCACCCCAGTATTTTACTCCCAAGTTTTTATTGATAATAGAACAATTTCGATAAACACTTCATCTGGCACCGCACATGGGTGACAAATATAGTCAGTTTTCTTTGGACCACCTGTTTCCAAATAATGACCCAGAGCCTTATTAGTTATGAATGCTTGGCCTAAGCTTAGGCCTGTTCCCAACAAGCTCTTATAACTTATAACTTAAATTAACCCATTTATATTAATCTATGTTCTGCCATGCGGCTCGATACCTCTCCTACATACTTTATGTCCAACTCCCTCTGCTTCTTGCTGGCTTAATCTTCATGCCTCAGATTCTTCTCCCCACCCTGGAAGTTCTGCCTATCTTCTCCTGCCTAGCTATTGGCCATTCAACTCTTTATTAAACCAATCAGAAGGTGCCTTGGCAGAGACATATCTTCAGAGTATCAAAAAAGATTACCCTACAATACTTGGTCCCTAGTTGGTGGTACCATTTGATGAAGTTATGAAATAATTATGACATAACCATAAAAATTTTACTTCTTGGCCTCTAGCTCAAACTATTGAGTTATACATGGGTTTATTTTGTAATTTACTTCAAGATCTTAAATAATTAAAAAAACTTAAGTTAACAAAGAAACAAAAACCTCAATATAGATGGCCCTCCACAATAGTTACTTAAATAAAACCTCTATGGTATGGAACTGGAAGGTGTGCAGTCCTTAGGGGTCTCTAGTCTTCTGTCCATAAGTTCTCAGGAATAGGATAAAGGATTGGCCTTCAGCTAAGTCTAGGCTTTGCTATTTGGAACATGTCAAAATTTACACTGAAGAGTTATTTGTGCAGTACTACCAAAAAGGCACATCTTCTATACATTCCTCGACATACTCCAAGCTTTATCTGCGGGTGGTTATGCTAGGGGCTTGCAGCTTGGTTCCTTGCAAACTGATTCATTACTGTGGTGTGCCATTAGCCAAAATCACAGGATAGCAAGAAACTGCCTTTCAGACTGCCAGTCATCTGCTTTAGTTGATGAGGGGACCTCANGCATGATGGCAGTCTCATTAAACTGTATCCCTCAGTGCTATCCCAGCATTTTAGTTGGTGAGATGATAAAACTGTCTCTTCNCTTATTTCCCAGAAAGCACTCTGTTGTTATGTGCCTTCTGGCTATTTTCCTGCTGAGGATGTTGACCTTCAAAGAAGAAACTGTAAGAGAAAGTGTTATAATTCCTCTTAGCAACTGGTTTCCATGTTGTAGTCACTAACTCACATGATCAAGCACCATTCCCTCTTGCAGTTGCTCCTGGGAAGCTCTTAGCCACACCAGACATGGTGATCCTGGTGTCAACTGTTCTGTCTTCCAAGCAGCTTGCATGCTTGCAAACCTCATTCCAGGTCTTTGGTTTCCTTTCCTTTCCTTATTTTCTAGATATTTTCATTTAAAATACTTGCATACAATCCTGATTCCTCATTTAGATTCCTTATTTAAGAAAAAGTAAATTAAGATAGATCAAGAACAAAATTAACTCCAGTTTTATGTGAGAAAAGACAGGTGTTTCAAATTTTTCTTGTTTATTTTTTTCTCTTTCAGGGCTATGGAATTGAATTCAGGGCCTCATATATGCTATAAAAATTACATCACTATATCCCCACCCTGGAAGTTCTTACTGAGAATTTGAAATAAAATGAAATGATGGTAATATTCTAAACCAGGTCCAAGGAAGTTTACTCCAACATAGCAAATGACAATGTTAAGGAAAACTAATGCTACTCAAGATGCACTCTGCAGGCTAAGTCTATATTGATGCATACAATTCTTTTCTTATTAGAGGATTTGTGTTTAATGAGACATCAGTGATTATCCTAACTCCTACACATGAGATATATAGGTTAAGACAACAAGCATATTTTTAAGTGTTTAAAAGAAAGTTCAAGGGTTTTGTAAATAATCCATATTTTATTCANCCAAGTTGACTTGTTTTTCCCCTTGTAAACAAATAATTTAAGTAATTTAATTCAGTGAAAGCAGTGAAGTGAATACAGATATTTGAAGAACAATAAAACATTAATTTTATGATCCTATTTATTTGCTATAACTTTTATGAGATAGGAAAGAAATTCAAATTTTGGCCCAGGGTTAATCCTTAATATTCCCAGTAGCAGAAAACTAATTCATTAGAATTCCAAAATTTATAAGCAAATCCAACATATTTCATATAGACAAACGGAGCAACATCTTAGACATAAGTTATCGATAGTCCCATGCTATTTATTGGAGCTGCCTTGTTTTCAGCATGTATTCATTTAAATATAGCCTACTCAAACAATCTTGACAAACTTTAGCTCTTTTGGGAAGAATTGTGCTTCTGTTAACCCTTTATGCTTCTTTTTACAGTCAGACTGGGGACAGAGCAAGACATCCTGGTTGCAGCATGGGGGATGCCTGACATAACCAAGAGCTGGTGCAGAGTGACGTACAGAAATTGTACAAAACCAGATAAAACCTGATGGCTAACAAAGATTATCATTGTGAGGACACAAAGACAGCCAGTAAAAGGAGTATGTAAGAGTGATTCCATGGGAAGTAAAGACCTTATGACTTTATACAAAGTCAGGAGAAATCAATATAACTTCCAGCTTAAGCAATGAATATCTGGACCATGACAAAGAAAAGAGGACCAAGCTTGCTTGGAAGGTGCAACAGATTAGGTGGGGTGCAGCATTAGAGTTCAGATCTGCTCAACTTGAGATGCTGATAACACACCCAGAAATACCCAGGAGGATCTTGGAAAGAAGAGGATGTGGTTCAGGAGATAAGGATTAACTAGTGGGAATCATCAAAACACACAAGATGGAAGCCACAGCTACTAATGTGATTGTGGGAGAATGTGAGAAGGTAGAAATGGAATTCTGGGGCCTCCACTGTCAAAGATAAAGAGGCAGGAGAGGAGGAGAGTCATTATTACATGGGGTGGCCATAAGACAGGGGCGGGGGATACTTGTAGTCTTACAAGGAAGTGCCAGAAGATGACATTATACCAATAGAGCCCAAGACAAAAGTAATATGAGGAATGTTAAGCCAGACTGTGGTGGAGTGAGGAGGATGAGACTAGCAAGGGAGGGGCTGTAGAGCTCATCCCATGCCAGCATCCCAAAAGCACAGGCCACACATGTTTTTAAAAGGTTAGAAGTTCTTGGAGATTAAGGCCATATTCCAACCAAACCTGGCTTTCTGCTCTGAGGTTCCTTGGATACAGTTCCTCTGAGACATCCTCACNATCCCCATACAGATAGAACCCAGCACAAGTAGAGAGAAGTTCTGGAGAGAAGCTCAGCACCTCAGTAGGGAGGAAGCACACACTGCTGGAGTCAGTTGCAGGCTGTGGAAATGTGAGGTAAACAGGGCCACCAGCAGTAACCCTTCAGAAGTCCACTGGATTCCGCCAAGGCAGATGTGGCCAGTATTCTGCCAGTGAACATGTCCCTCCTCCATCACATAACTTTCGCAGCTAAAGCTCTTCTACACCACACACATTTCCATTCATTCTTGCTAAGATCTTGTCCCTTATCTGTCCACTTCTTGGTCTCCCATTACAACTAAAATGCAGAAACATTTTTCATTAGCACTACTCTTCTGCTTGTATTTTGGAATATGGCAATGTAACCAAGCTAATTTATTTTCAATTTATAAAAGTGCACCCTTTGTGATAATATTGCCATAGGGTATTCATACACAATTCAAAACATTTACTTAGGAACTTACACNAGAAGAGCAGCTGGGAGCAATATCTATTAAAATATCAACTATGAAATGACAGCTTTTAATTATGTTTTACCCTCTCAAAAAGGTGAAAGCAGAAAGAGCTGTCTGGGGAGGGAAGATCCAGAGCTGAAATGTCCCTGACAACAGTGTTCAGGGGCTTGACTCTCCCACAGATGGGCTGTGAGCTTCTAGAAGTGGTTCTATGGTCAATATAGGTCTTAGCTCTATGAGCAAGGCCAAAGTAAGGTTAAAAAGTAAAATTATTTAGGAAATAATAACTGAAGAGTTTGAATTCTTACCTGTACTTTAGAAGTCAAGGGGTAGTAAGTACAGTCAGCCCTCCATATCTACAAGGTTCTCTATCCAAAGATTCAACTAACCACTACAAAACTGTACGAGAAGAACAAAAACAAACAAACAAAAACAAAACAAACAAAAACAAAAGCAAAATAGTGCATGGATCGAACATGTACACCTTTTCTTTGTTATCCCCTCAAAAAGGTAGTAAGCCCAATTTCTGCAGCATTTACACAATTTACTCTAAGGGTCTTGAACATCTGGGGATTTTGGTATTCAAGATGGGTCCACGTAACACATGGACACCCAAGGAAACTGCACAGAAAGAGTTCACTGAAACTAAACATGGCTCCAGAGTAGGGCTTCTCAAATTTGTTCTCATCCACCCAGGGTACCATGTCAGTGTATCTCTTTCACAGAGAAACATATCCCAAGAGGCAGAGGAAGGCAGGCCTTGCACATGGCAATGACTCAAAGAATATAGAGTAAGTAAAAAATATTTGAAACATATTTTTCTCAAGGCTGACAAATGAATGTATAGAAGAATTATGAAATTAAAACAGGCTGCACTGCAAGGTGTTTTCTCTTCTCTCTATTCTAAAAGAGGGAAAAAAATAGAGGACAGAGGCAAAAAGCAGCATTAGATTTGTGCTCACTCCCTGGGGTCAGGAGAGTGTAGGGTAGCAATTCCCTTTCTAGAGGTTGTAGATTAACATTAATTGCTATGGTAATGCTACTATTGTGTGTGATAGCAGTTAGGAAACAAGAAGCAGCTTCTGCATTTCAGTTTTCTAATTAATTACAAGGAGGGAGCGTATTTTCCGCACATTATCTTATAGGCTAGTTCTTCTGACCTTTGAAAACTGTCCAGGAAACACATGGCAGTGTCTTAATAAAGGGTGCACCATCATCAGAGTAAGACATTGTGAAGGACAAGGACTTATCTTCTCACAGCAGATATGCCCATCATAGCTGTCTCAATATTTAGGGTATCCCCTCACCCCCACCGACTTTCACATTTTACAACAGAAGGATTTTTTCCGGGGGCGGGGCTGGCACATGCTAAGCACATGCCCTACCACTAAACTACACTCTAGCTCCAGGAAATGATATCTAAGAAAGTGTATTTCCAACACAGTTTTGCTTCCTGAATTTTGCCCTAATTAAAGCACAAATCCTATTGGCATGCCATTTCTGTCCCCTCATTCAGGGGACACACCAAATCTAAAGGACTCATGGACAGGTAAGCTGAAGGTATGCAGTAGGAATGTTGAGAAAGGGGGAGAGAGACCACTGTCTGGGACAGCTGGTCAGGTCAGTAAGAACACAGGAAGACTCAGTCCCAAGCCCAAGACTCTCAGTCTGGGTGAGCAGTTCTGTACTGGCTTCAGGCAGAGAACTGGTGTCTGATATCCAGGTAGCATGAGGTACTGAGAGAGCCACAGTGACAATGGCAATGTGATGGACAAGTTAAAAATGGCAGTGTGGGACTAGGAAGCTAGGTCAGACAGTAATGTACCTGTTGTGTGAACATGAACTTGAGTTCAGATCCCTAACTCCCACATAAAAGCCAAACATGGTGGCCTGTCCCAGTAACTCCAGTGCTGGGACTTCTGGTGGTGGATCCCTGGGACTTGCTGGAATCAGCCAAGCAAAAACAATGAGCTCTAAATTTAGGGAGGGAGGGAGGGAGGGAGGGAGAGAGAGAGGGAGAGAGAGACACACAGAGAGAGACAGAGAGAGAGAGGTAATTAGTAAGGTGGTGTTAGTGCCTTTAGTACCAGTACTAAGAGGGAGAGGCAGGTGGATCTCTGAGAGTTCCAGGCCAGCTGGAGCTACACAGTGAGACCCTGTTTCAAAACAACCACCTCAAAATAAATGAATAAATATACAAAATTAGATGGAAAGTCTAGAGGAAGGCACTCAAAGTTGACTTCTGGCCTCCACATGCACAGGTGAGTGGAATGCGCCTCTATCACCATACACAAAGCATCAGTATGCATAGGCAGACATTCAAACCAGGAGGCAAGAGGCAGTTACGTGTTGACTGCAGGCTGCAGTGAAGGATGTGTCGGACTGAGTCCATGTGGTGCTTTCATGGCACGGAGCAGCCTGCTTTTTATAGTACCAAGGACCATTAGCCTAGGAGTAGCAACACCCATAGGGATCTGGGCCCTTCTATAGTAATCATCAATCAAGAAAATGCCCCACAGATTTGCCCACAGGACAATGGGGTAGGGTCATTTTCTCAATTGAGGTTCTCTCCTCTCAGATGATTCTTGTGTCAAGCTGTCATAAAACTAGACAGTACAGTCCNAAACCAAGGAGAGCCTGGACACGAGCCTGAGAAAAGGCCATGGTTATAAGCATCCTTAAGTGGCAAGGCCACATGACACAAAGGAGAGGAGCAGGGAGCCCAGGCCTAAGCAGGGAAGGGGTTGGGTCTTGATTCCAAGAGGAAGGACAAGACCTAGAGCTATGACTTTTTAGTAAGGGAGCAGAGTGCAGTGGGAGACTGCAGAGCTTCCTCTGACATGGTCTGTTAGCAGAATTCTAAATGATGTAGGGACTGGCTAAAGTAAAGAGGATGTACAAAATACAGAAATCAGTATGTGATCATACAAAGGCAACATAACCATGAGAACATGCAAGAAGTTTGCTCTGACTGAAGAGTAGAAGGAGAGAGGGCAGACAAGTGACATTAGAATTTTCCATGAATTAATTTCCAAAAGCTACATGGATTCTTTTAAATAAAGGGGAGAGGGACTGGAGTTTTGGGTTCCAAATCAGATCTCTTCTGCTTCTCATGGGGTCTTAACAGAAATTATCTGGTGGCTACACTCTGCCAGGTGTATACCACACAGATGAAGAGGTTGNCAGTGCAGTTTAGAAACCTCCCAGAGGAGAGCAGGCACATAGGGAATGAATAGCAGCATACAGGAGCAGACATCTAGGTGGGAAGTCAGGATGGAATGGCTAAGGTGATGAGCGAGCCAAGGGGAGGGAGATGTGCCCGAGAAGGAACCAAGGAGACTGTGAGCAACTGGGGCTAGGAAGGAGTCCTGAATGAACGAATGTTCATAGCAGTTTTGTGTGGCAGGTCTGGTGTGGTAGGAGGTACAGGGATGACTCAAAGACCAAGTCAGATGCAGAGAATGGAATGGCTGCAGNTGAAAAACTGTGGGTGGGCAGAGCACTACTCACAGAAGGCTGCTAGTTAAAGGGGAGCTCTAGGCTACTGTTCACCCACTGGGGCTTTCCTTCCTTCCCAGGTCAAACCAAGGCCAATAAGCAGACAATGACATCTTCACTAGGTCAGTCAGTACTCAAGCCTGGAGNTGCAGCACAGTGCTGCACCTGCTCCATCTGTGCTGTCAGGAGAGAGGATCCGACCCTCCAAACTCTGTGTCACTTGAGTGCTCAGTAACAACCTGCTGAACTAATGAAGGATGACTGGACAGCACTGGGATCAGCGGCTGCGTCTGCCACCAATCTGTCTATAAGGACATATTTGCTTATTTAATTTTGCCTTTTGATTAGTCAAAGGTAAAGATAATTTCAGATGAGACATTTCTGCCTACAGAAGTGGTTTCTGGTAAGACAGGATGATTCTTAGCCATTGGATGTAGGCGAGAGATAATTATTTAATGAAAATGGTTGTATGGATAGACAGAAAAAACCATAAGAAGTCATTAAATGAGCATAGTAAAGAGTGATGTTCACCATCTATAATGAACTGATAATATAAACAACTGAATAAACTGAGCCAAAGGGAGAATTAAACACACTTCAAAAATTACCCCAGGAACAAAAGACTACAATATAAGTAAGGGTAATACATTAATAGCACTGAATGTGGCAGCAGCCATTTATTAAATAAAACAAATAATTACTGAGAACAGATCAATCAAGTCAATGAGAACTGATGAACATTAACAGGCAGATTAATAACACCAACACATATACTGCATAATTAGAGAAGGAAAAGTGAG
>LZPO01076997.1:0-11181 GCA_001675575.1 Neotoma lepida
GTGTGTGTGTGTGTGTGTGTGTGTGTGTGTGTGTGTGTGCTGAAAGAGAGATATAGCTGAATATGAAAAAGAAGAGACAGAATAAGATGATCGAGTGAGAGAATGAGTGAGTAAGAAGTGAATGATTGATATAGAAGAGGTGTGAGAGTGTATGTATGAGCATGAGAGAGCTGCTGTGAAAAGAGCTGTACAGTGTGAGTGAGTGTGCGTTAGAGTGTGTGAGTGTGCAGAGGAGTAATGTGAAAGTGAATNAATGAGAGAATGAATGAGTAAAGAGTTAATAAATGATGTAATAATATGTGAAGGAATGTTGCAGAGTAGAAAGAAGAAATCTGTATAGAAGAGAGATGTGGAACTATATAAAAAAGATATGTCAAGGAAAATGAAACTATTTAGAAAAGAGAAGTAACTGTGCAAAAGAAGTATGTGGCTGTGTGGAGAAAGTACAGAGCATGTAACAATGCAGAAGGTATCTATGTGGAGACAGAGAGATTTTCAGAGAAAGAGATTTTTTAAGATGAAGTAAAAGAGAAAGTTAGCATCAGAAAGCATGTGTGTTTCCTTATTTACCTGTCTTATAGAATCTTATTTTTAAATACCCTGCGATGAAAAAGTTTCCTAAAGTCCTGCTACTCTGAGGTATTCTATTCACAGCCCTGGAGCAGTTCTGGGGAGCTGGCCTCTCCTGGACTTTGTTAATATTTTTAACTATATTTTTGCATACATGAACCATTCATTCTGATTACCCTTGTCCTCTACCCATTCCCTCCTAAAAGTCCCTTTTTAATATTCATATTTTATTTTGCTTGTTTTGATACCAAATGAGGTAGGGCCATTATTTGAATCAGATTTGGGATTATCCACTGGAGTTTGGTGGGCTCACAGTAGTGGCTTACTTCATAATAATAGCTCCCCATTTAAAGGATCTGCCAGTAGTCCCGTGTTTAGTGTTGAGAGACAGTTAAAAGGGCCTCTTGAGCTTCTCCCTATAGTTGATTGTTGACANGTGTGTTTGTTTCTAGTCTTAGGGTAAGCAAGATTAATTGTATTTAGTTAATGATTGGAATGCTTGTATTATACTCAGAAGATGGCATTTCATATCCATTCTTCTTAAGTTCAGGCTTTTGACATTCTTTCTACCCTGTCTTCTATATTGTTCTCTGAACGTTAAAGAACATGATATTCATGTCATCTTTATAGGTTGAGCATCCTACTTTGACTTGTTCTCAGTACCTTTAGCAGTCACATGTTGTCATATTCACTATCTTTTACAACCACTAAGAGATCTTTCTATGATTAAGTCTGAATTGTATTATTTTCTGTGTGGTTAAACATTAATAATCTGAAGGTAGTTTGACACTATGACAATTTATGTTGACAATATTAGTAAGCTACTCATTAGAGTCTACATTTCCCCAGATGTTTTTACAGTACCAGTACTGCATTCCTTTTGTGCAGCAGGCCTGAAGATCAAGCAGAGAGTGATTGGTTGCCTCCATAGCAGTCATGCCACGATTGCACATTTGACTACATCTTTCCTGGCATTTGCTGTAGTTAATAGACTTATAGAGAACTGTGATACTGGGAGCAGAAACAATGAAGTGGTAGAACAGGGGAGGAGACAGGAAGGAGTAATGTTAATCCACCTGAAGGATATGTGAAAAACTTGTATAAAAATGTCCTACCTTATAACCCAATTAAATATAACTACCAGCCAAATTATACAAGCTTTTATAATTTTACTTAGCTGCTCAACAATACTAGATGATAATAGCCTCTTGGCGAAGACACAACATAACTTGATTGTAAGCTACAGAGAAAGCAAGCTGGATGTTTTCTTCCTACTCTTTAGCTATCATGGTGCTGAGGATTCTACACAGACTATGGAGAAGGAAAAGTCAGTAATGCTCTTATCAGTTGTGAACTCTTTGTAAACAGATTTGATTTTAAATCCATTTTATAGCTTCAGGAATAGGATTCTGTGTGTCATAATAGAAATAATTCACCAATGACAATAAAGTAACATTTTACCTGCTAGATATTGGTTGGTAAATAATGTTATATTTTGCTGGAACAGTGGATTACTATCTGTTCAGTTAACATGTTGCCTCTTGTAGTTTAAAACTCACATGGACTCTAAAGTTATCCAAAGTTAATGGTAACTGTACTCATTTTAAGATTTAGATTTTATTTTTAATAGATGTTTCAAGAGTATTTTACTGTCAATGGTAGCTTACCATGATGGAAAAATTATTAATAGTAGATGGGATTTATAGAGGAAATATGAGTTTTGTAGGCTTAAAAGTAAAAATAATAATAAAAAAAACTTGCACATATTCCTTAGTGATGTCAAGCAACTCATTAGCTGTAAGTATTTTAGAAAAAAAGGGTGTGCTATGGACATTGCTCAAGGCTTGGTAAGATGCGTGGGAAAATATTTAAAGTTAAAAGAAAGATTCGGTATCAGAATTTTTTATGGTAAGTTTTCAGAGCTATCAAAGACATAGTACATCTTTAGTTTTTTTTCTAAAAGTCATGAGTTTCTTTGTAATAAAGAAACACAATAATTTTCTTGAAAATCTAATTCATTGGTAATGCATAATATTGTGGCAATTTCTTAATAAATAAGTGTCATTTTATTTGCTATTTACAGGAGATAATATAATTATGTTGAATGTTTGGTAAGACATAGTTAAATGTCAAATTACTCTCCTCTATTTACTTAAATTAGTCTTTTGCTGGCAGAGTACTTAGCTTTGTTTCTTTACTGAAATAGATTGTAAAATCATAATCAATGTGTTTATTCCACATTGTTTTCAGGTATGGTCTGACATTTTTCAGAAACCTCTGGTAATTGTAATTTTCTCCCCTTCACCTGGTACACACCATCTCTTGCTATTTTTTTTTTTTTTTTTTTTTGCCTAGAAGAAGGACTGTTCTCTGTTTCCATAACTGAATCTATCGATGTGGCTGTGTATGATGGCCTATGTGGTAAATGGTACACAAGCAAAGTTACTGATAAAAAACAATGTACATTGCTCAGGTGAATTTTTCATTTTCAGAGCAAGGAGGCACTTGGTAACAGTGTAACAGCACACAGAGCTGTAATTGAGAACTGAGCTTTCTCATCTAAACGGTTCCTTTGAGGGCTCACACTATGTTTTGACATCATTTTTAAAGAAACCTGGGGAACCTAATGATAAATATATTCCTGAATGTGTGGAAATGGTAAAAGTGCATAGATTCTACTACGGGGCCTTACAAGTTTCTTTGAACTATTATTTTAAAAATATATTTTTATTTTATTTCTTAATATTTATTAAGAAATTGCCACAATATTATGCATTACCAATGAATTAGATTTTCAAGAAAACACTTTGAGGAGTGTAATACAGTTTTCACTGTTCTCTGAACAAAGGACTCAGCTTACTAGGATATCAGCCATTAATTTTACTGGAAAGTTTTCTGTCTATAGCTGAGGCCTCTTACTTCTGTGAGTTGTGTGCTTTTCAGTAAATGGTTGATTGACCTTCTGTCCCAATGACTTTTGTTGACCTTTGAATTAAACAGAATTATTGAAAGTGAGCATCAAAAATGCCATGCATGTGCACTGTAATGTATGTGGTTTATGATGGACAAAAGAGAGAAGCACAAGACTTGTTGAACGTCTTGTCTATAGTAATTAGAAGGAACTCAATTCCTTGCATTTTCACTGCCTCAATTCTGGCAGAATAGCTTTACATGATTTTAACTTGATTCTCAGCAATGGAGCTCTATATATGACTCTATATAAGACTCAAACCTACATCTGCTTTTCATCTTCTCTTTAAAGCTACAGGAACCAATGTGAAAATACATAAAACGTTGTTGAATAGGAACAGTTGAAGTTATGTAAGCAAAGAATGAAAGTAATTAGGATGTCGTAGCACACCACAGCTGACATTACAAGTAATGGGTAAAGACTTTTTAAGATAGCCTGAAACCAGATTTTAGTTTTATGTCTCTAGTTAATATAGATGGAAAAAATTTCTCATTTATACATAAAGATGCATGTATCTTTATATGTAAATCACAAAAGTTTACTCCCACCAATTCCACTTCTTTCTCAGTGCAAAGCAAACAGCGATCACTTGGAATTCAGATATAGTTTCAGGTGAGTTTGACTGTATTTATTGTGAATTTTCACTTTTCTCAAATATATTGATTACTTATTCCTTGTTAATAACTTTATTGATATGTGGATCTACTTTTACTTCTATTTATTCTATACTGAATATTATATATGTATTTTTTTCAAATGAAAGAAATTTTCTCTTAGGGAAATATTTGAGAATTCTCTTGAGCTACTTTGAGATTATCACATTTGGAGGGTTGCTACTGTCACTACAGATAGAAGTCAAGTATGCTTCAATTTGTTAATGTATAGAATAGTAACTCATATGTAAGTATTATCTATTCAAAAATGTCCNTAGTGTTGAAATGGTGCAATCATAAAGGAATATTTTGGGTAACAATGGGGGAAATTTTTCCGTGAAATGAAGGAACTTCTCCAGAAGGCTCTGGCGTTTGAGTTATGAAATCAATGTAAAGGAAGGGTGTATAGGACTATGTTTATATCATTTTCACACCAAATCATTTAGACATAAGAATGTAGATTTAAAAATAAATTTAATTTAACGTTAGAATTTTACTAGTTAAACCATTAAAGATACTTGTTAACATTGGAACTGAAAATTTCTATACATTTTCAGTAATACCAAAATTATAACAATGTGAAAAATATGAAGGTAGTATCTGAAGGTAAAATATATACATCTACAAGATTAAAATCTTAGAAATTACTGAGTGTGTGAATGATAAACCACACAAGTGGACTGCTTACCATTCCTTAAAATCATATTAATGGATAATTCTGTGTCAATTTAATGTCACTTAGGAAGGCTGTAGTGATATATTGTGTCCCCCCAAAATATTGTGCACCCCAATAATTTTATCTGGGGGTCAGAGAACAGAATAGCCACTAGATAGAGGCCAGAAAATGATGGCACACACGCCCTTAATCCTAGCATTCTGGAGGCAGAGATCCATCCAGATCTCTGAGATCAAGGCGACACTGGAAAAAGAGCCAGGCATGGTGGCACACACCTTTAATCCCAGGATTTGAGNTCTATGTCTTTCTTGGAAAAGATACATGTCTGTAATCCCAGGAAGTATGGCAGGAAACAAAAAGGTATATAAGGCATGAGAACCAAAAACTAGAGGCCTCTTAAGCTTTCAGGCTTTGAGCAGCAGTTCAGCTGAGATCCATTCAGGTGAAGACTCAGAAGCCCGCAGACTGAAGAAACAACATCATCTGAGACGTTGGCAAGGTGAGGCTGGCTGTGGTTTGTTTTGTTTCTCTGACCTTTCAAAATTTACCACAATACCTGGCCTGGTGTTTTCAATTAATAAGACAGTTTAAGATTCATTTTACTGAAGACACATATTAACTTGGCTATTTCAGAAAATAGAATCCTAAACAGAGTCTGGTGGGCCTGAAAAATACTGGAAGAGAAGGCAAGCATACCATTTGAAATGTGTTTCTGTGTTGGTAACTGTGAAGAGGAAGGGATATTAGGAAATGTCTAGATTGTAGCATAGTTTCAAAAAAGTAAAAATTAAAAGAAAAAAAAAAAAACTTGATCAGACCAATGGCAATGGAGGATCCCCAAGATAAAGTATTTTGTCTGAGGTGTTTTCTGTCTTTGAGGACAGCAATTGCATTAGTGTACTCCTGAGTAATTGTCAATAAGGAATTGTACACTGAAAAGTTGACTTCACTGTAAGTCAGTGGTGAGTCAGAGAATAAAAGGTGTATCCTGTTAATTCAGCTCTTCCGGAAGGAAGAACAAAGAGTATGAGTTTGTAAGTGCTACTCCCACTATGCCAAGATGACAGAATGCTTCCCAGCCTATTTTCACATCTGAAATATTGAAAGTATTTACTTAGAATGTGAGAAGCAGGTGGGAATTAGAATTTATACATTCTTTTTCTATTTCTTGTAATATTTTATAACTAAGATATTCAGCAGAACTATGCTTCTGATTTATTTTTGATTATAGACAATTCATATTTATAAGACTATAAACTGTTATTGAAACCAATGTCCTCTGTTAGACTTCATGTAAAAGATTAAATAAGGATACCTGGAAAGAATACTTGAAAACATATATTCTACTGATGCAACAATTTCCTCTTGTGCAAAAATTATATTGTTGCCTTTGCTTCTGATTAAGTAGTTTAAGATGTTCAATAGAAGAGGAGTTAGAAATAATTTTGTTACATGACTGTGATTTCTAACTCTTACCTCAATGAGAATCCAAAACCTTTACTCAAAGAGTTAGATATCAAGCCCCAAGTTTTATATAGTTATTTGACACAATTTGACTTAGCTTTCAAGTTTACAGAAGAAATAGTTCCATCCTTCAATTTGTTTTTCAACTTTGCCTTTACTTTCGATGAATGTTCTTTTTAAAACTGCCACAAGTATTAACGACTTCCATAGGTTGTGTCAATTTGAATCAAAATGCACCATCAGTTGTGTTCACTCAGGCACAATGTATGACATTAATCTGTTTGGATACTCACTTCTTGATCTCTCTACTTTCTTTTCATCATCTGAACCAGTGACTCCAGTAGAAGTGGATCTATAATCACTCCATGTTGAGAAAGATATTTACGCTGGGATAAAGTGAGGTGGACTCATAGATAGAGTCTAACACACTAGATAGGAAGAGTAATTCCCGTAAATATCATTTACAACAGGTTGCCATTTGAATGTGGAATATATTCAAAGACCAAATTTGTGTCAATTTATTCTAACTTACATAGTCACTAATAGGCATATTTTTAAGGGGGAACAACACTGTGCAGTATTTTAAGTGTGCAGCTGAAGTTACTAACACATCCCTTTAAAATGTCCATGCTGTTGTTATCTAACATTTCTACAAAGATATTGGACCTATTTGTTTTCATATCTTGCTTTACTTTTAAATATCTCCTATCCAGAAAAATGAAAAACAAAAATAAAAAAATATTCAATTAAATAAATAAAAAAATATTGAAAGTGCTCAGTAACAAGTAAAAAGAAAATTCTAGTTAACCATTTTTTCTGTAATATATAAAATTTGAAATGTGGTTCTTTCCTTCTTAGACCCACAGCATTTATGGCTTTCTTGTGGAGAAATTCTAACTCACATCTTTTTACCTCAGAACATCTTCCCAAAGGTTCTCTTCCTGCAGTACTGGCCATCCTTTCTTTCTTCAAACCTCTCTTGCTTAGTCTTATATTTCTACATTCTAGAACTAGATAAAATTCAAGTTTTCATTCTTCCAATTTAACCAAAATATCAGAAAACTCTTGATAATAGTGCTCTAAACTTAGGAAATTTAGTAACTTTAGGGTTTATTTGAGTCCCTGCCAGATACCAGTTAGATATTTTCTATATAGTGCCTTATTTTTGTCTTGGAATAGTTTTAGGGAACCAAAACATTGTTACCCTAACTTTGTTGATGGAAAAAGCAGTTGTCATTATTAAGCTAATTTAGTGTATTGACTTAACAAGGTTAAAAGGTATTCAGACTGTTAGTAAAATGTTTAAGGGTAGGCTCTTAAAGGAATTTCTGGATAAGATTAATAACTGAATCAATACACTAAGTAAGGAAGATCCATCCTCACTTTTGTAAGTTGGCTTCATCTATCTTTGAAAATGGATTAGAACAGAAAGATTAAGATAAGGAAAGTCCACTGTCTCTGTTCTATAGATCAGCCAACCACTTTCTGATTATGAGTACTGTGGTTTCTAATTTTAGGGACACTGAATTCCAAGATTTATGAAGAAATTCCCTAAATCTCCAGGCATAGAATTATCAATTATCTCATTGACATCTCTCCTTCTCACCATTTCATATCAGGACTGAATTTTGCCACTGGTTTCTGTTTCTCACACTGTCAACAGTGTTTTCTCTTTTTCTAGAATCATGTAACAAAAATCCCATAGTCAATCTCTACATACTTTTAAAAGATTTATTTTATTTTTATTTTATATATATGAGAATTTGCCTCTATGTGTATATGTGCATCTCATGCTTGTCTGGTGCCCAAGGAGGACAGAAGAGGGTACCATANCCCAAGGAATGGGAGTTTTCAGCCATTTCTAAGGAATATGAATAAATGACTCAAGCACTAAGCACCTCTACAGCTTCACTCCCCTTCATTTTACCTATTATCTATATATCATTCTGTCTTTCCATCCATACATCCATGAATCCATGAATCCATTCATCCATCCATCATCCATCCATCCATCCATCCATGAATCATGAATCTCATATCTCATTTGTGCTTGTTTCTCTTAAGAATTTTGACTACTCTAATCAAAATAGCTAAGGGGACTACACAAGATCACATTTTCAATAAGTGGTAAGATAAACAGTGCCTTGGATACAAGCAAATCAGAATAATTAAATTTAAAGCCTATGGGCCAGAATCCTTACAAAATAATCTTTGGCTCAATAGAAGTCTAACAGTGAAATATTCATTATCTAAAAATGCCATGACATCTCTTCGACATAACTAAGACATACTGTTGCACAGTAACATGTGTCTCACTGGGACATGCCTTTTGCAGACCCTAGCTAGGAGACTTCCTAGTGCCAAGACATCTCACTTGTATATGCTGCCTCCTGTTAATCAACTTTCCCTGACTTCCTGGGAATTAAAGAGCCTGGCTGTAGTCTCTTACTGTGACCTATACTCATCTTCAAAAAGATGTAAAGTGTGGTTTCCCCCACTACTCTAGGCTCAAATTCTCTTCAGATTCCCCACTGTGCCATTTGTCTCTGGCCCTGGAATCTGAACTTTCCTTGGGGCTCCCACCATGCTGCTGTACTTCTGTCTCTCAATGATGTTCATAATTCTAATAATCTACTTAGTATTCAGAAGTCTATTACAGTATCTGTCCAAACTGTGTCCACTTGCTTAGATGTATCCTGTTCAAATCCTAACTTCATCTGCTTTTGTTTTACCTCTACTTTACTCCCCCCACTCAACATGTCTCCCAAATGCCTCTTTCTAGGTTCCTGGTTTTCTTGTTCTCTGTATTTGTAGCAGTTTGAATAAAACTACCCATGTACCATGGGTACATATATTTGAATGCTTAGTCATCAGAGAGTGGCACAACTTGAGAAGGATTCCAAGGTGTGTCCTTGTTGGAGGAAGTGTGTCAAGCTTTGAAGTTTCTATAGCTCAATCCAGGCCCACTATTGCTCTCTGTTCCTGCTGCTTGCTGGAGCTCTCCCTCCAGGACCCTGTCTTTCGGCTCACCACCATGTTCCCCAACATGATAATAAAGGATGAAACCTCTGAAACAGTAAACAAGGATCAATTAAATACTTTCTTTTGTAATATTTTCTGTGGTCATGACATTGCTTCACAGCAATAGAACACTGACTAAGAAAATATTAAACACACAAAACAGAAAATTTGAACCTAAGAACCTTGTAAGAAAAAGAAAACATTTCCCTTGTACTCTTTTAAACCATTTTAACTTGAAATTCTGTTGTTTTTCCTGTTGAAATTCATTTTACATTCCTATTTTGGGGGCAAGGATTTAATTTGTACCTAAGGCTAGCTTGAAATAACTATGCAGACCAAGATGACTCCAAATTTATGGCTCTTCTTCTGCCTCATCCTCCTGAGAGATAAGGCAATCCAATCCACACTTGGGTGACAATTTCAAATACATTTTGTTGATCAAAATATAAATCATAAGCTGGGTGGCAGTGGCACATGCCTTTAATTGCAGCATTTCAGGGGCAGAGGCAAGTGGATCTCTGTGAGTTCGAGGCCACCCTGATCTACCAAATGAGTCCTAGGACAGCCACAGCTGTTACACAGAGAAACCCAGTCTCAACAGGCCCCCAACAAAAACCAAAATATGTATTTATCATGAATATCAGGGAAATGATTAATGCAGATGCATTTTTATGTATATATGGCCATATCCTTATTTCAATGATAAGTTATCATTCACATAACAGAGATTAAAAATATCAATATGGATGATAGTGACCCACAAAGTCATCATCTACAGCTTAAGTCAGACATAGAGATTATATATGCATGAGAAAGATAGGATACAATTTTAGGTACAAATTTTACTCAAAGGTTGGAGTTCAGATGAATACATTCTTTTGTTCACTGTAAACATTACTTATTCTTTTGTCTCCATTTTGATGACCTATTATCTATTATCAAAATTTCTTTTTTCCCCAGTTTACATCCTTTCTCTAGTCAGCAACCAAATTTATGTAATCAGATATTGACTTCTCTAAAATGTGAAAGCTCAGGCCTGTACACCAGAAGAGATTTTGAGGTTGAATTTCCTGCAGTGAGATATCCTCCAGTGTCCTAAGGTCTGCTAAGATATAGCAGATGTGATCCACAATACATTACATTAATGAAAATCCCAAAGTTTCAGCTTTTATATGAAGTTAAATCTAGGGTCTGCAGCTATATATAATCTTGGGAGGTATTGTATTTGACTTTCTTGGTTACCTCACTGTAATGAATGCCAGTCTGATATCGACCTAAAGAAAATCATTGAAGTGCCAATTCTACTGCAGCATTTTAATCAAATTTCCTCTTTAAGTGATATGGATTTTTAACTTGGAAAAGAAAAACACCAGAATTTGATGAAAAGTAATAATATTTTCTCTTCAATTAGACTAATTAGGATATTTGCATTCTGAAGCCTTTTTTTTTTCTTTTTCCCAATAGCAAAGCTGTGTTATTGATGTAAGAAGAGGTTCAGTGTTGAAAACGGCCTAGTTAATTTAATATATGCATCAGCATATTTAGGATTAATGTCCATTGTTGAGAAGCTGAGAAAAGACCTCTTTAAAAAAATTTTGTTTGCCAGGCGGTGGTGGCGCATGCCTTTAATCCCAGCACTTGGGAGGCAGAGGCAGGCAGATCTCTATGAGTTTGAGGCCAGCCTGGGCTACCAAGTGAGTTCCAGGAAAGGCGCTGCCAAAGCTACACAGAGAAACCCTGTCTCGAAAAACAAAACAAACAAACAAAAAAATTTGTTTGCTTGCTTTTCTCTCTCTCTCTCTCTCTCTCTCTCTCTCTCTCTCTCT
>LZPO01076998.1:1705-29983 GCA_001675575.1 Neotoma lepida
TACCTTCAACTTCTACTCAAACCAAATGACCTGAATCACTCTCTTAGTGCATCCCAAAGTTCCCATTATATACTTATTATTTTCATCTTCTCTTCTTTCTTTTGCTACTGTGCACTTTCAAATATCCTGAGTTTGAGCTCATTAATTGTTATTTCCAATTCATATGCACTAGCAGTGATGCCTTTTGTTATTTTTATAAATTTGCTTAAAGCATTTTGCAGCTCTGGAACTTCTGATATTTATTGCTTCCATCTCTGTTAATTGTCTATTAGAGTTTTCATTCTGATTTTACTGTTTTCTCCTTGAGTTTCCTTAAGTGAGGTGTTTTGTATTCATCTCAGAGCTCTCCTGTACTGACTACCCTCTGGTCGTTTTTGGTTTTGTCACTTTATTTTGACTTTTTAGGTGATATCATGGTTTTGTGGAAACTCTTGATTTTTAGTGTGAGGTATAGTCTAGACATATAAGGATCAGATATTTCTTGCAGTCTGCCTAATCTGGCTGTATTTGTGCCCCATTTCCCCCGCCATTCTAAGGAACCTGCCATATCTCTTTTAATATTGTAGTTACTTTCAGTATTGTGACACTAGATCATGCCCTAAGTCTAGGCTTTCCACCTGGCTTCTGGTGGCATTCTTTTGGCACTCAGGGTGATATAAGTATATCCATTTAATTGTTGTTNAAAATGAACTAGGAATATATACCTAGTAAGAGTAATATCTCTGAGTCATTGTCTTCTAACTGATATAGGGACAGAAATGTCATCCATAGTTCATTCTGTGGTCAGGGACTGTGGGATTCTGCAAACTCTGGGCAAAAATCACGGTAGAGGGACCAGTCTTAGTCCTCTGATAATACTGCAATACTGTGTCAGAGTCTAAGCTCATAAACCTGAAAAAGCACTGGACACAGGCCCACACTGCTCTGGCCTGCCGACTGCCAGGATAAACTAATGCCCCAAACCACTCCAATAGCCACAACTCATGCTGGCCAGAATAAAAGTCAAGTACACATGTCTTCTACTGGTATTGAAGTTGGAGTCTGTTAAGACCTACCATGCACTAGGTCTTACAAATCCAGCAATGAGATTGCTACTTAGTTTAGCAACTACCCTGTCCTACTGGTATCGTCTAGGAATCTTGATCAGTTTGTTTGTTCTACCAGTTAAAGAGTTAAAAGGCAGAGAAAGTCTTGAGTGTGGTAGGCAGCAGCAGAGAAATCTCAAACACCACAAACAGCAGCAGGCAGAATCAACAGTGTAACCAGGCATTTCTTAGGGGTGAGGAAGCACACCTATGCAGCAGACACACAGAAAACCAGCCTCTGAAAAGCAGGGGGCAGTGGGGGGTATAGTGGGGGGTCAGAAAACTAAAAAAATNCAGTCTCTTCTCAAGGGCTGGGGTTGGTGAACCCTTTGAAGACTTTTCCTCCCTTAGGGTTTGTCAGGCTGAAGAAAGATAGGATGATTGATTGATTGGCTCTCAATTGTTACATAACATGACCTGATCCAGACTTATACTTGTTGAGTCCATCAGGAAGTTGCCTGNTGTTGGGAGACAAAAGTCAACAAGACCTGTGTTTTAAGGNTTTTGCCTCAAGTAAGAAGGCTGAGGAAGAAGTTGGCCATGTTGGAAATTTGTCAAATTTATTACCTAGGCATGGCCCCTCTCCCTATCTGTCTTCCTGCCAGGGAGTCTGTCTAACCCCTCACAACTCTCTTACAACTTTCATCAAGTACCATCATTCAGTGCTATGATGGCTAAAGATGAGGTAGAGTTGGTGAAGGAAGGCCCATGGTTGTCAAGGCTCAGGCTAAGGCAGATTACAAATTAAACATGATTTCAAGGATTTTCATATTTTTTTGGATCTTCCAAATCCTGTTCCTGCTGCTGATGGTGATAAGGACCAAAACACACATACTACCCACTAGGCCACAGCTCTTGTACTGATGCCAGAAAGGTCTAGAATGTCCAGCAGGGCAAGCCCCAATGTTGAAATAATTGTCATGCCTAAGAGTGAATAGAAGAGAAAGTCCCTTGATAGTCATGACTCATGGTAAGCTAGTTAATACCTGGGTCTCCCAACTGCAAAGATCTGTACAATCTTGGGTAAGCACTGTGCTCCCAGACTATTCCAAGGACAATAGTGATATCAGCTGAAACCCAAGTCAGCAGGTATATAGCTAATTCTAGGGCTGGTGGTCTACGGGTTCTCTTTGTAAGCAAGCTATGTAGTGCTACAGAAGCAAGATGTCTCTAAGACAAAGCCATGTTTTGGATTTCATGGTCTGGCACTGTTGCTTAACCTTGGTGGGACTGATATTGTATTAAAAGTCAAAGTTCTGGACTTTANCCCTCTACCTTCTTCAAGTGGGAAACACCCACTTCCATGTTATACAGTTCACAGTTGGATTGTGATACTGTATTATTATATTAAAACCAAGCTGTGGGGTTGCTCCTATGGATTCCTCATCCATGTGAAGGTAGTCTTGAGTATGGATAGTTAGTAGTTAGGTATGGAGATGGTTATCAAAAGTTTTTACTCAGCTGCCATTTTGTTCCACTGTTGAACTTTTGTTTTACAAACTCATATTTTTTGTTATCATTAAAAAAAATAATTCTAGGGGTTGAAGTGATGGCTCAGTGGTTAAAAGCATGGCTGCTTTTCCATAAGACCCAGGTTTGATCAGTCATGGTGACTGACAACTGTATATAACTCCAGTAGCAAGGAATCTGGTGACCTCTCCTGGCCTCTGTCTGCAACAAGCATGTACATTTGATGCGTAGAAATATGTATAGGTAAACTATCCAGTTTCATAAAATTAAAAATTTTAAATGTGGATACAATGTTTATTATCTTTTTTAAAAGCTTTAGAGTTTGACAAAATAAACATAAAATTATGTTATGATTGATATTTTATTATACATATCAGACAATTCCTCATATTCAATGTGAATAAATTAAAAAAGTATATTTCCACTTAAGGCCATGCTTTGAAAATAACAGTAAAAACACTTTCAAAATGNCTTAAATTTATAAACTTCTTTACAAATTAACAAGTAACAAGTCAGCTAATTAGAGTGGGCATTAATATTATTTTAATAATTTTACAGATGATAAAATTAAAATACAGATGGATTAGCTATTAAAAGCCCCATCCATAATACAGCTGTATTTTAATTATTACTTCATTAAAAGGTTTTATTTGACATGTCATATATATCAGCACAAATATCAGTCTAAGAACATAAAAATTTACTGTAAGCCCTAAAATTATAATAAGGAAGTCATTTAATAATCTGAATTCTGTAGCTGGTGTCAATGGCACATCACCATATTAAAAATGACCAACTTTTTTAGTGTCTGAATTCATTGGTAACTGTGTATTGGAAAAAATCTGTATAAATATATATCTCAATGTTAAATTACTAGTTCACTGTAATAAATTTCAACATGAATTTAAAGATAAGTATCAAATTTATATATTTCTTTCCTTTCAAAAATCGATAATGCTTTAATATTGAAATGTCTAAATATTTTAACTTGATATTCAGAATAAAGATAATATTGTAGGACATGAAAGAAAGCAAGAGCCTACCTAACATTTTAATTTAATTTATTTTTTAATTAATATAGAAAGTAATAGATTTCCTTATGCATTTTCATGCATACTTAGTTTTGATTGACTTGCATCCCAGAAACTCCTCTCCTTCCATCTCCCAGCTCCACTGTCCCTGCTTGTACCACTCCCCCTTCCCTTCCTATGTTGACAGCATCTGTATTCTAATGCCCTCACTAGGCCCCTCCTTCTAAGCCTCGTGTTTCCCCGTTCATGTGGCTCATTCTAGTTTCTACCCCATGTACTCCCACCCCATAAATACACATATACAAAAATCTACTGCTATAGAAGCTTCATAAAACATATAGATATATAAAAAGAGTTTGAGTGGAGTTACCATGTAAAGTAGTGACAGTATCCCTACTCCATACCACAAGCTAACAAATAGACAACTCAGGTTCAGAAATGGGTTAACTCTTGGAGTTGTCCACTGAGATGCCACGAAACACTACAAGCTTTACAGTAATTCTCTAATGCTGAAAACATCACATACTTGAGTCATAGAACATAGAGAAATCAATGAATATCAACCAGGAAGTATTATTATTACTGGTTAGCTTTTATAGTGCTAGAAGATGCTATGCATTCAACCAGAAGAGAAAGCAATCTTCAGTCTTACCCAGTTGTGAACTCTGTGAGTTGCAACAACAGCCAGCCTTGCAAGATATGCCCACTGGAGCAATGGGAACATAAATGTTATGGGAGTAACCAATCACTTTTTGATTGGATTTAAGGCCCACATCACAAGATAGAACCAGTACTTGATACCATTATTGGGCCAAGAACCTGTGGCTAGCTAACTCATGGGCTCTAGGGTAGAACCTACTATTAATATAACGAATGGACATAGACTTAAACTGTCTCCTAAGTTCTGATCTCTCAGCCTTCATTGGAGAAGTTTCTTTTTGTAGAAGACAGCAATTAACACAGAAGCATATAAGCAATAAAGGTGCAGAGATTAAAAAAAATAGGACACTATGCTTGGTTGGCATTAAATGGGGTGAATTTGGGAGAAATTGGGGGAGGAAGAGTAAATATGATTAGAATACATCCCATTTATTCCTCTCGTTGTGGAAGAGAAAGAAGAAAGTTCGTGAGGGCCAGAGTTAGTGGGTGACTACAGCCAAATAGGCTACCCACAAGGCAGCTACCATATAAACTCACCACACTTGAGATAGTGTGAACAGGACTTGTGCAAGTTCAAGCTGGACAAGAATCCTAGCATGGTGGGGAGAGAAGTGGGCACCAAACCCCATCCTTGGCTAGCAGCAATTGATAGCTACAAGAAGAGGAAGAGTCATTTTTCTCTAAGGATAGGGCTCCTAGTAGGTTCTCCTTGCTCTATGGGATAGCTTCACATCAAAGAGTTATGGGCAACAGAAATTGGGCTTGATGGAAAAACAGAACATTATTCTAGGTAAATTTAAATGGAAATGANTTTAAGAGAAGTTGAGGGAAGAAGGGTGACTATGATTAGAATATTTTAAATGTAATACTCCAAGAATGAAAATAATTTTTACATATAAAAAAGGAAAAAATAAAAAGTTAAAAACTAGAAGCTAAAACACACATGTAAAAGAAAGTGTGCTGTCTGCATGTCTGAGCCTGGGTTACCTTACAACATACTATTTTCTAGTTCCACCCACTTTTGTATAAATTTCATAATTTCATTTTTATAGCCTAATAACATGTCATTATTTGGATATACCACAATCATTATTCATCATTTATTCATCAATATTCATATGTTGATAGAAATCTAGGCTAGTTTTGCTCCCTTGCTAATGTGAAGAAAACAACAATAAACAAGTATCTCTATGGTGGCATGTGGAGTCTGTTGAGAGTATGTCCAGGTGTGGGTAAGCTGGGTTATAGGGCATCTTATTCTAGTGTTGTGAGAAACTCCACAGTGATTTGTAAATGGCTGCATCAGTTTACATTCCCAGCAGCAGTGGATAAGGATTCCTCTTCACATATTCACCAGCATTTGTTGTCATTTCATTTTGATGGCAGCCATGCTGACAGATGAGATGGACTTTTCAACTAGTTTTGATTAGCATTTCNTAAGTTGCTAAATATTTTGAAACATTATTAAAATACATACTGACATTTGTGGGTTTTTTCCTTTTGAAAACTATCTTTTCTGTTTATTAGCCCTTTTATTGATGGACAGACTTTTGTGTGTTTCTGCTTAATTTTGTAATTCTATACATATTCTAGATAATAACCCAATATCTGAAGTATAGCTGGCAAAGATTTTTCTCTCAGTCTATAGGCTTTCTCTTTGTTCTACTAACAGTTTGTTTTCCTGTGCAGAAGCTCTGAATCTGTGTCGTCCCCTTAAATCTTGAAGCTATTTCCTGGGCTATTGTGGTTATTCAGAAAATTTTTGCCCGTGCCTGTGTCCTGAAATATTTTCTGTATGTTTCCCTCTAACTGTTTGATCATGTCAAGTTTTAAAATAAAGACTCATTCCATTTGAATTGAGATAAGTACAGGGTGTGGGTCCTCTATNTAGGAGCATTGACTGAGAGCAGAATCCCATTGTTTCAGTCACTCTTCCTCTTTCATGAACACTTTCATTCTGGTTAGAATGCATTCTTTCACCAGCTGACCTCTCTCCCTAGTTTTTTCACTTTTGTCTCACTGTGCCACCTCAGTTGTTACTTTCTTTGCAAAGTTAACCCTTCCTCGCATGAGTTACAACTCTATTGTACTTTCTCAGTGACTTCCACTGTTATTATACACACTGTTTTCTTATTTCCTACTTTACTGTGGGGATATTTACTAAGCAACTATAATTTTAATGTCTGTGTTAACATAATCCCATTCAGTGACTGGTGAAATAAATTAATTGAATGAATTATTCATTGTGGTATTTCAATAGCTTCTCCAACAGTAAAAGTTTCTCAGTAGTTTCTAGGTATGCCTGGATATGTACAAAGTATAGAAAACATTTTTTTCCCCTTTACAACTTAGTTTGTTTTGTCATTTTAAAAACTAGAAAAGCAAGCTAGGACAGATTTTTGAACATCATTGTATAGTAACTAGTAAATATAACTTCTAATCCTTTAATAATTATAATAAATNTTGATACCCACAAATAAATTTCTGTTCCAGATCCAATGCTCATTAGTTTCTTATGCTGCTACCCTACATCTACATCTACAAAAGTTTGCAGCCTTTGGGACTGGGGAGATGGTTCAGTTGGTAAAGTACCTGAGGTGCAAGCAATAGGACCCGAGTTCACTATCCAGAACTTACATTAAAAAGTCCAATGTGGTGACACATGGTTGTAATCCCAGGACTGGTGAGGAGGATAAGTGGATACCAGGGGTTCACTGGACAGCAAGCCTAGCCTAATTGGAGAGTTCCAGTCCAGTAAGAGTCCCTGGCTCCAAAACCCATAGGAACAGTGTCATAAGAATGATACTAATGATATCTGAGATTTAGTCTTGGAATCCACATGCATACAAACTTTTACACACACACACACACACACACACACACACAAATGGGGTGGGAGGGAGGGAAGGAGAGACAGAGGAGGGATTGTGAAACTAGAATTCTGAGATTCCTTTTCCTTTTGAATTGTGTTTGGATACTGCCAGTTATCAAAATAAGGACGGAGCAATGTAGCATACATTATAACTCATTCTACAAATTTAATCAAGACTAAAACAGTAGTCAGTTTTACAGTCTATTTGAGAAAAATAAAATTAAGTATTACAGGAGAAGGGAAACAGTTTAAGTTTAAGAAGGAAATTATTAGCAGAGCACCCAGCTCACATGTCTAAAAAATGACATCAGGTCTAGGTGTGGTGCTACATGCCTTTAATCCCAGCCAGCACCCTGGAAGTAGAGGCAGGTGAATCTATGAGTTTGAAATCAGCCTGATCTACATCATGAATTCTATGCCAGCTAGGCTACATAATGAGACTTTGTCAAAGAAAAGAGAAAAAGAAAAAATAAGATATCTGCAAAATTTTTTGAGATCTTACTTAGCCTCATTGCAAGCAATGTTGCCTGTTCACATCTGTGAAATTCTTATTTATCCTTCACTCAAGTATAGTAGAACTGTGGGCCTTCTACCTACTTTTATTAATGATTCTGCATAGTATGTTCTGCTAGTTTCTTCTGACTAAAGGGAGTCTCTGTTCTCTGCTCTCTTTGTTTGTACAAAGGAATTGTTGTAGGGATTTCATTACTAATTCTGATTTAAGTATCTTCTGTTTCTTTAAAATCTGACACTAGAGATGTGTCCACATCTGCTGTCTGTCTGTTTTTTCCACCGGATACTTAACAGGATATAGTTTTTAGTTTCCATATATCAGTTTCTGCATTTGTATAATGAACATAATTATAGGAACTCCTAAGATAGAGTGAGAATTTAATGAGATAAAGACTATCCACAGGGTCCTTTAATCCAACATATTCCACCCAGTCGTCTCTCTCTTGAATCTGTTCCTGCTCTATTTTTAAATCACCATAGTCCTTGTAAATTGGGATTTTTTTTTGTTGTTGTCTGAGCAATGTTAATTCTGCCATTCAGTTTCTGCTGCTGAGCTCTAGTCATCTACACAAGCTTGCAACTTTGAAAAGCAATGCCATCCCTTCAGGGGAAACTCGTCCTCTTCAATGTATGCAGCCAAAGGAGGAAGTTACACACACATGAAACCAGCTCCATCTTAAAAATAGGAGTTCTATTTTATTTCTGCTTTTTAGCCCAGCCCAATGTACTTACTCACAGGCTCAGACAGCAGTGATGATTTTTTAGCACACAGTCTTTATCAGATTCTTTCAAAATGAAACATATAATCATGCCACTTTCGGACTTAAACCTACCTTTGACTTAGCTGATCATGTAAGGTGGAGAGATTTCAACTGACTCCCTCTATATAACATGTTTGCCTCCATCTCCCTGGGACTTTGGGGCAACAGTATTTTTGCCCGAAGTATTCCTGCAGTAGTCTTGACAGTAATACGAGCCAGTGACATACAGCCCATGTGTTTCTGGCATGATTGTGCCTTCTCTTCTTCCCAACTCATTCAATGTCTTGCATCTTCACTTTGCAGGAAGTCCTTATGGGGTCTGTGGCTCAAGGGCATTCATTATAAACTTATTCTTTATGGCCAAGATACATTTTATAGATCATTGAAAACTTATGTGAAAAGCACAGCCCCCTTTTCAGTCATTTCTTTTGATACTCTCCTCCTCCACCCAACCCCCAACCCAATCCCTCAAAGTCCCATTCCCACATGTCCCTAGTCCTCCCAGATCTCTTCTATGTCCCCTTCCCAGGGAGATCCATGCAGTCCCCCCTTGGTCTCTCCTTGTTACCTAGCCTATCTGGATCTGTGGATTCTAGCATGGTTATCCTTTACTTTACAGCCACTATCCACTTATGAGTGAGTATGTACCGTGTTTGTCATTCTAGGTCTTGATTACCTCTCTCAGGATGATTTTTTTTCTAGTTTCATCCATTTGCCTTCAAATTTCCTAACATCATTGTTTTTAACAGCATATTAATAATCCATTGTATAAATGTACCACAATTTCTTTATCCATTCTTTGGTTGAGGGATATCCAGGTTGTTTCCAGGTTCTGGCTAGCACAAATAAAGTTGCTATGCACATAGTGGAACAAGTATCCTTGTGGTATGGTTGAGCATCCTTGGGGAATATGCCCAAGAGTGGTATTGCTGGGTCTTGAGGTCAGGTCTTGAGGGGGCTTTTTGGGGTCAGGTAGAAACTTGATGCAAGGGAAACTCCCAAAAATGATGACCCCACAAATAGTGGATATTTAGCTTGAACAGGCCATCTCCTGTGATCAGATTAGTGACTACCCCAAGTGTCATCAGAGAGCCTTATCAAGTAACTGATGGAAACAAATGCAGAGACCCATAACCAAACATTAGGCAGAACCCGGAGAATCTTGCTGACGAGAGAGAGGAAGGATTTCAGGAGCCAGAGGGGTCCAGGACATCACAAGAAAACCCACAGAAACGACTAGACTGGCTCTTGGGAACTCAGAGTCTGAACCAACAACAGGGATCCTGCATGGGACCGACCTGGGCCCTCTGCATATATGTGACAGTTGTGTGGCTTGGTCTGTTTGTGGGACTACTGGTAATGGGAACAGGTGCTGTCTCTGATTTCTTGGCTTGCTTTTAGGAACCTGTTCCTCATGCTGGATTGCCTTGCCCAGCCTGGATGCAAGATGGGGAGGGGGGTTCTTGGTCTTGCAGCAACATGATGTTTTGTGCTTTGTTGATACCCATGGGAGACCTACCCCTTTCTGGGGAGAGACAGAGGAGTAGATTAAGNGTGGGGGTGGAAGGAGGGATGAGAGAGGAAGAGGGAGGGGAAAAACTAAGAAAGAAAAAAAAAAGAAAAGAAAAGAAAGGGAAAAAAGAAAAGCCTGTATGATGTTTTCTGAACAGTGTCGGGGAGGGAAACAGATAATGATTACTGTACTGTTCTAACAGACAGAAGTAGAGTTGGTGTTGTGTGGTGGGATGCAGTGTCCCTCTTGTAATCTCACCCTTTGAGTAGGGCTGTGATGGGATTCCTGAGACAGTCTGGCTAGCTAAATTGTCCAAATTGGCCAGCCCAGTTTACCAAGTGAGCAATTGAAGAAAATGCCTGATATCAACCTTTGACCTCTACACACATGCACAAGCATGTACACGTGCACACATANACACATGTGGATACACACTCATACACACACTACATAAACTATGATTAGGTCACTAGGCCAGAGTTCTCATGAATGAGATTGTCCCTCTTATGACAGAGGCTTGAGGACATTGCTTGCCCCTCCATCTGCAGTCTATCAGTACAGAAGGAATAGCAAGTATCATCCTCTGGAGTTTTGATATCTCAGGCTCCAAGATTGAGAGAAATTTATTTCTAGGGTACACTAGTTTACCAGGATATAGCATTTTGTCATAGCAGCCCCTGTGGACTAATATTGTGTTTAAGAGTTTATATCAGTTGTCACATTGATAGGATCTAAGATCACATTGGAGACAAGTCTCTGGGCATGTCTGTAAGGCATTTTAGAGATGAGGTGATAAATGTAGCAGACTCCTTCTATATGTGNGTGGTCCCATTCCATGGATTAGTCTCAGACCAGATGAAAAGGAGAGAGCTACCTAAGCACAAGCATCCATCACACTCTGCTTCCAGACTGTGAACACAATATGAGCAGCTGCCTACTCAGGCTCCTAGGGCATGGCTTCCACACTNTGATGGACTACACCCTCAAGCTCTAAGCACAGATAAATCCTTACTCTCTTAAGTGTAGTTATTTTATTTATTTATTTATTTNTTTGTTTGTTTGTTTATTTTACATCCTGTCTACAGTCTCCCCTCCCTCCTCTCCTTCCACTCCCTGCCCCCACCTTCCTTCTGCCCCCCCTCAATCCAGCCCTCCTCCATATTTGCACAGAAAGGGCTAGACCTCCCTTGGGCATCAGCAGAGCACAGCATATCAAGCTGCTGTAAGACCAAGCACCTTCCCCTATGTTCAGGTTAGGCCAGGCATTAAGTGTACTTCTTGACAGGTATTTTGTCACAGAATGAAAAGTAATTACTATGGTGTGTGTGAGTGTGTGTGTGAGTGTGTGTATGTTGTGGTGGTGATGGTGTTAGAAGAACCTAAACCCATGGCTTCCTTCAGCGAGTTCAGTCACAATTGTTTCAGTGTAATAATTTACAAATATTTTAATTAACTTGGGCATGAAATTATGTGATATATATATATTTAAAATACCACTCTGAAATTATTTTTAGTTTTAGAAAATGTACATACTCTATGATGGGAAAGAAAACAGTAAAGGATTCTGGTTTAGGTCAAGAAAAATGAACACCAAAATTATCAACAAAAAGTATGGTATTATATGCTCAGTATGGTTTAAATCTCTGATTATAATAGATATAATATGATTTATATATAAATCATATAAATATTTATATGATTTTAGTTAGCATGTGGCTATTTATGGACCTATTGTTCACGAATTTTGCATGTGTAGAAACATATGTTTTATACTTCTAAAGAAAGAAACAGAGCAACCTTGCTTGAGTATACACAGAAGTGCAGCACTGCAGAAGTGTACATCGATGAGAGTAGTGATGGACATGGGCATGGCCACTGGTCAGCTTAGACCTAGGACCTTAGAACTTCAGTTCTCCCAGTTCCCCATAGTCTACTAGGTTTTATTATTGATTCCTATCCTTTACATTTATTTAGTATGCCACTATAACTTAGTAGAGCATCTATTTCTCATTATCCAGTTTTACACATGCGTGCTTATTTTGTATTGCATTTTTATATAACTTAGTTTGTACATATGAACAAATTAGAAAGAACACATTGTTCATTTTTGTATTTTGTACCTGAGTTATTCTTTTTTAGCAGTCATAAAAAATCCAGAAATATGAAGGAAACTATATATTCTAATTTAAAAATATATAGTAATAAATGGACTTTAAACATTTCTCATTCATTTTTAGGAGAGGCTAAGAATAAAAGTCTCACAAATAAACCATTTTGCATACATTTATTTTTGAAACAGTGTCTTATATAGCCCATGTTAATCTTGAATTCATTATGTAGCAGAAACAGACCTTGANTTCTGGTCCTCTTGCTGTCAGCTCTTGTGTGCTGAGGTGACAGACTTGCACCAGCACGCCTAGTTCATTTTGCATACTTGAAAATGGTAATCCCATGAACAAGTATTTCTAACATCTTAATTTTATAGTCTGAATAACTGATTGTATAATCTAGAAAAAAGTATTCCTCAACTTTCAATTCTATCCTTTTCTCTTTTACAAATAACAAAAATACTGCATTCATATGTAAAATTAACAAGAGATTTTACAATGTCAAATTACATTTAACAATACAGGTTCTAAGATAAATAAAATATTATATAGCTAACATATTATGAATTACTGATAGAAATTACAAGTCTCAGATAGCATTGTTCCCAAACTTTTGGATCAATTGTTAAATGAAAGGTGATTTCTAGGGCTGAAGAGATGGCTCAGTGCTTAAGAGCACTTGCTGCTCTCTTCAAGAGAATCTGAGTTCAAGACCTCACACCCACACCAAATGGCTTACAACACCTGGTAGTAACTTCAGCTCTGAGGATCCAATGACTTCTTGATCTCTTCTGGCCTCCTTGGGCAACTGCACGCACATGTGCACATGGTGCATGCCACACATACACACACACACGCATAAAATATTAAATATTTAAAAATATTTAAANGTATGATTTATAAATAAATTATTATAATTAATTGTTTGCCTAAATAACATTCTAAATATTAAAAACATCAACAAGCCACCAAAAATGTTAACTTATTGCTGAATATTGCTTAACTATTTCATTGTTGAACCAAAAGTTACACAAGGCAGAAAATGATGTTTTAATCGCAATTCCCTCAGTTTTAAGATGAGGCTATAGTCTCTAGTTCAGCATTTCCATTGAAGGAAATTATGTTAGTTTCCAAACAAGTTCAACTGGCCTGCTAATGAAAATTAATACTAAATTCTATTTGCACAATTTCTCAGATACAAATATGAATGCATGCAAATATATTTTTTACTATCATTTCATAACCATTTAAGTCTATAGGTAAATCTTCAACCTGCTTCAAGTCTTATATTCATGCTTCAAAGAAGACACTTAGAACAGCAAATAGGCAGCCCTGAATTCTGAGATTTTACTTGATGTTATTGTTGCTATAGTTACAGCTGAAATCTTACATAAAGCAAATTACTTATTGATGGGAAATGCTGAATAGCACTGCAGAGTCCTTTTTCTGTTTCTTTTTTTATTGCTTTCATTTCCTAGTCCCCTCTTAAGATTAATGGATTTTGGACTGTTGTTTTGTTTTGAACAAGCTTTGGTGATTTGGTGTTAAAATAAATGCATTTTACTAACATGTTCTAGCTGACAATTGAATGTGTTTGAGTATGGTGTGATCGGCATAGTTATTTTTATACACTTCTTATTTATCACAATTTTCCCTATTTGGAGATGCATTTTTATGTTCTATTAACTGATGCTAAAGAAGTAAATAAGAATGTAATTATTTTCATAATATGGAGGCATCTGGTTTTGTTATATTTAATAATAGCATAGATGAAAAATGTTTTATTATAGGTTGTTCCACTAAGTGATACTAACAAGAATATCCTCAAAATAAAACATTAAAATCTGCAAAATGTATAAAAGCAAATTGTCTTAGTTAGGGTTCCTACTGCTATGAAGAGACACCATGACCCCTGAAACTCTAATAAAGGAAAACATTTAATTGAGGTGGCTTACATTTTCAGAGGTTTAATCCATTATCATCATGGTGGGACATGGGAATGTGCAGACAGACATGGTGATGGAGAAGGAGCTGAGAATTCTACATCTTGCTGGCAACAGGGAGTGAACGAAAATGCTGGGATGTATCTTGAACATAGGAGACCTCAAAGCCTGTCCCCACAGTGACACACTTCCTCCAACAAGGCCACACATCCTAATATTAACCACTCCCTTATGGGCCATTTTCCTTTAAACCACTACATACCACTTCCTGGCCCCCAAAGGCTTGTAGCCACATCATAGTGAAAAGAAACTGCATTTGGTTCAACTTCAAAAGTACCCATAGTCCATAATAATCTCAAACTTGTTGCAAAGTCTAAAGTATTTTCTGAGAGTCATGGCAATCTCTTAACTGTAATTCCCCTGTAAAATCAAAAGCAAAAAGCAAATAACATACTTCCAACATAATGGCACAAGAGATACATTACCATTACCATTCCAAAATGTAGGGAAGGGAGCATAGTGAGGAAATACTGGACCAAAGCAAGACCAAAAACCATCTGAGCAAACTCCAAACTCTGCAGCTCCATGTCTGATGTCTAAAAGCTCTTCAGATCTCCAACTCTGTTCAGCTTTGTTGACTGCAACACACTTCTTTCTCTTTGTCTGGTTTCATTCCCTGTTAGCAGCTCTCTTCAACAGGTATTCCATGACTCTGGCATCTCCAACATCTTGGGGTCTCCAAGGCAATCCAGGCTTCAACTTGGCAGCTTCAGCAATGGTCTCTCTAGACCTCCATTCAGGGACACACCTGACACATGTCTGGCCTCAGGGGCTTTCCTTAGTCACAGAGGTAAATTCCATAGTCCCTTTCTTCTACTCTTAATTCTAAAGCCAGAACCACATAGCCAAAGCTGCCAAATTCTGCTGCTTAATGGGGCTGGAACTTGGCCCCTTTGTTCAATTACATCTTTACCACCTTTCTGTTTTCCATGGTTAGACCTGGCTGGCCTCAAACTCAGAGATCAACCAGCTTTTGCTTTCCAAGTGCTAGGAATAAAGGCTTACACCACCACAGCCTGCTCTAAGCTTTTCTTTAATTCTTTTTCACAAATTGGAAATACAGCTGGGGAGGTTCTAGCCCTGAGGTCAGCACTCTGTTTTTCCATTTCTTAATCTGTTTATCTCCTTGAAAACAGAACTTAATTCCATTCTACTCTCTGGTGCCCCCTTTTTCCTAAATCTGTACATTCTGTAATTTACCCTACTCAGCTTGCTCCTTTTCATTATATATCTTCATTAGAGTTAACACTAGTATCCACATGATAGAGTCTATAGCAGGATGTTTTGAGATTGCCTTTGTTAATGTAATTAATCCAAAATTCTTGACTTTAGTGTCAGGCAGACTCTTTGGACAAGGCACATTAATATGTGCCTAAAGAATGATCTTTAGGCACATATTAATAGTCTTCTTCTCTGAAACCTCTTGAGCCACCACCTCCCACAGTTCAAGTCATTCTCAGCACCATTGTCTTCCATGCTTCTATTAGTATGGCCCATTAAGCAGTGCTTAAAGCATTCCACTACTTTCCTAATCCAAAATACTAATGTCCAAATTCCTCCAAAAAAAAATGGTCAGGTCTATCATAGCAATATCCCACTCCTAGTACCAACTTCTGCCTTAGTTGGGGTTTCTGTTGCTGTGAGGAGACACCATGACCATAGAAACTCTTATAAAGGAAAACATTTAATGGGGTGGCTTACATTTTCCTGAGGTTTAGTCCATTATCATCATGGTGGGATATGGCAGCATGAAGGTAGATATGGTGCTGGAGAAGTAGCTACAAGTTGATATGGAAATACAGGATATAGATATAATAGAATAAAAGGATGGATTGTTGAATCTACTTTTAAAGAATGTAGGATATGGATATGATAGAATAAAAGGATGGATTGTTGAAACTACTTTTAAAGAACAACTTGTTTAAAATGTTTAACATTAGTATAGATTTTAGTTTATTGATAAAAATTTAAAATTAATTTTGTTATACTGTATATATATTTCTACTCTCATTTAACATATTATGTTTATGTAACTCATTTAAATTGTAATGGATAATTAAGAAATACAGATTAATAATTAGTCATCTATGATAATCAAACTTATAGTCATGTTAGTTAAGTTTTCTAGATACACATAGATATATTTCAATTAGGTAGATAATCTTGAAACACTTCAAAGACCTATAAAATATGACATTTAAAATGTTTTAAAAACATACTTTCTGGACAATGAGACACATCTGCTCCAGGCAGCACTGATTTACTTCTAAGAGAAAGATGGGCATTGAAGACACTGCATATGGGGTTTATCTTCTTGGAAAAAATAGCCATTTGGGCAAGAAACTGCTCTTGCCTGAACTGCTGATAACATGTTATGTAAATGGGACATGCAGGACCCATAGGAAGGTGACCACTGAACTTTTCAAGACAAGATCTTCCTTCAGGTTCCTGCTTTGCAGAGGAGACTGCAAGACATTCTACAGGATACAAAAAAAATGACTGAGAAACTCTGAGCCTATAAGCTGGAGATGGATGCCTCAACTTTACAGAGGAACTTTGAATGACTGTCCAGGCAGCCAGCTGTCTCTGTCATTCTAGATTTTTGGAAGTTGCTCACAATGCTTTTCCTGTTTACTTAGATAATATTATAACCTTCTGAGGTCTTTGATGTAGTTGAAGATTAAAGAGTTATAATTTTCCTTAGTTATTATAACAGATAAATCAGATATAAAACTTTAGACTCACAAATACAGGATAGATAGAATATTTTCTTATTTTTGCCAAATATAAATAGACTGAATATTGTAACTGTAATTCTTGCTAAATAACTGATTTGTTTTATGTGATTTTACTATGTTGAAGTTAAAACCTTCCTTTTGAATAGAAAGAAAAGGGGAAATGATTGGGATGTCATTCTGTATGCTGTGAATATGTGTTGCTCTGATTGGTTGTTAAATAAAGCTGTTGACCAATGGTGAGGCAGAATAAGGTTAGGCAGGACATTCTAACTAGAAAGAGAGGAGAAGAAAGCAGAGCTGAGCAGATGCTGCTAGCCACTGCCGTGAGAAGCAAGATGTAAAGGCACTTAAAGGCCACAAGTCACATGGCAAGTATAGATTTATAGAAATGGCTTAATTTAAGATGTAAGAGCTAGCTAATGAGAAGCCTGAGCCATTAGGCCATAAATATGTAAATAATATAAGCCTCTCTGTGTTTACTTGGGTCTAAGTGTACGTGGGAGCTGGATGGGATCCAGACAAAACATTCGTTTTCAATGAGTCCTACATTTTGCAGGCAATAAAAAGTGCTCTAAGACACTGGAAGGTATCTTGAGCTTAAGAGACCTCAAAGCCCACCCCCACGGTGACACTTTCCTCCAACAAGGCCACACCTCCTAATAGTGTCACTCCCTTTGGGGCCATTTTCCTTCNAACCACCACACAAATTAACATGGATCGAGACCCTCATAATTGGTGTCTGTATGTTCACAAGTATCTCCATAAGCATCTATACTTAGTAAAGGTAAGTTGGATAGTAAAGTCAGTATTAGAAATGTCTTTAGAAATATGTCTGTATAAAATATAAATTTTCTCCCATGTACCCACCTTCTTATTCCCTCTCCAATTTATGACCTCTTTAGTTGATTTTAATGGAAGATGAAGAAGAAAGATTTTAAGATCCAGATTTTAATATATGGTTTTACATATATATATATTATATAATAAGTTGATTATATATATATGCACATATATTTTATATGCCTAAGTATATAATTACTACATATTCAGTTTGTTTAATGTTACTTATATGTATACAATGTCAGGGATGACCACTTGGTATTCAATCAAATAGGAGGATCATCCTTAGGGAAGACTATTTCTTCCACTTTCAACATTTAGTGGCCTATAGTTCTTTGTTTATGAGTAGGGTCTTGTGAGGTTCTCACTTTCATTTTAGCATGTCTATTGGTGTAGTACTTGTTCAGGCCTTGTTGAAGTATTATGGGTAAAGCTTCCCTCTCATTTCTAGGAGACAAAATTTTACAGCAGATTTCCTGGTCTTTTGGATTTTAAAATCTTTATTCTTCATTTTCCATGATATTCTCTGAACCTCAGGTGCAGAGTTGTGTTTGTATATACAAAAAACACAATACATTTTGATCTTGTTCTTTTCCCTGTCCCAACTCTTCACAGACCCTCCTCAACCTCTCTATGTACACAGCTTCATGTACTTTTCTCTCTCTTAAAACAAGCAAACAAATAAATATAGGATCCAATTTGTATTGGCCAACTACTACTGAGGATGAGGCCTGCCCCACAGTATGGTTGATATGCCCAGTGTCACTCTATTGAAGAAAGCTGAATTTCCTTCTCCCTANGTCTATCCATCATGAACAGTTTCTTGGATAGGGGTAGGATTTTATGCTTACTTCCTCTCTTCTGTGCTGGGATTTTGTCTGGCTTGAGTTTGTGCAAAACTTGTTAATGTCAACATAGTGTATGTAAGTTCCTAGATGCATCTGNCCTGTTGTGTCTGGAAAATGCTGTTTCCTTGAGGTGATCCACCACTATGGCTCTTACAATCTTTCTACGCCCTCTTCTGCACAGATCTCTGAGCACTGACTTCAGAAGTGTGATACAGATACTGTATATAGGGCTGAGCATTCCAAAGTCCCTTGTTCTCTACACATTGTCCATTGGTGGATTTCAGTGTTAATTACTGTAAAGAGAAGCTTCTCTGATGAGAGTGGAGAACTACACTTATCTATAGGTATAGCAACATACCATTAGGAGATAGTTTATTGTATCTTATCTTAGCAGAATAATAATAATAGAGTTTTCCCTAGAACCCATGACTTAACTAGGCTTAGGATCTTGGCCTCATTGCCACAGTCTGATATAGATAAAATCCAACTCTTGAATGTGTCAGAAACCCAACCAAAAATGGTTGATTATCTCCCATACCATTTGTTCTACTCTTGCACCAGTATATCTTGCAGGCAGGGAGCTGTTGCAGGTTTCAGGGTTTGTAGCTGGGTGTTATCTCTGAGAGCTGCTCTACCATCTGTTCATGTGGGAGATGCAGGTGGTATAGTCACCACTGCTTTATAAGTTTACCACACATACTATAAACTGGAGAAATGAAGTATTTTATTTGGCATAATAGATTAGATGGATATACTAAAGTTAAGCTTCTTACCTAAATTTCCAATAGGTATGATAATACTGAGTATACTACCTCCCAAATACCAATGCGCTTCATTTTCTCAACACATTTCCTTTTTAATAAAAGCCACATACTCTGTGGTACTTACCATACACTCAATATATGACAACTAAGTCAGAGTTTTCACAAGAAAATAATCAGAATTTTATAATAGACAACACTTCCCAATGGAATGAAACCTGTATTCCCATTAGATTAAAAGTCTCCAGCTTATTTACACTGGGACATGTCCTGATGAGAATGCGTTGTACACACCTGCATGTGATTTTTAGAATCCTTGTGACAAAACAGCACAGCTAGACTGCTATTTTTGTCTGTTTTTGTTTTTTGAAATGTCAAGTTCAAAATATGAATAATGAAAATATCTTATGATGTGTTTCAATCCAGTAATGGTTTCTGAAACCATAGCACAGATCAAGGTTGGTGTTCTGTAGGTGTTATCTTTGGGGACTGTTCAGCACAGAGCTACGGCTCTGATTATTTGACAATAATCAAGTCAGTTTCTTTCCCATGACTTGTCGATCTGGTTGTTACATAAAACTGTAATTCACACTAAAGATGCTTTCATGGGAATTTAAGAAAGGATTGATATTGAAGGGTCATACAAAGCAAAAGGAAAGACATCCAAATACATCCTAATGTTTTAAGACAGGGCTTACTGAACTTAACAGTTGACTTTCATCTTTGTACTTTAGATAAGAAACTAAGGATCTATAACCCCTTACAGATTACAAAATAGTCACATATATTAAGCACCATTTTTAACGTCTCTGAAAAATAGAAAGCAGGGGACAAAATGAAACTTTTCTCTGGTAGTATGCTACTACAGTAAGAAGCACCTGGAGAAAGGAGCCAGTCAGTGAAAAAAGCAATTTGAAATTGAATTTACCTGGAGACAATGGGCCATAAGAAAGCAGGCAGTCTTATTTATAGACCCTCCCACCTTGTTTCTTGCATAATAAATACACATTAAATGGTAATAATTAGAAAGAAGCAGCATGCACAGCCTTTATCTCTTACAGTAAAATACATATAATGGAGGGCAAACTACAAAACACAAAAGTCGAGGATAATGCCTGCCCTTAGCCTGGCATCTGCCTCCTGTGTGCTTGTTTTTCCTGCATTCTTTTCAGAGAGCACTCTTCATGATTGGATTGCAAAAGCAGTAAAATGGCTTTTTCTCAAAACGGTGTGTCTTCTTTTCTTCACTTGTTGCTCTGCTAAAACAGTCCCCTAGAAAACAGTATATGTGAGTACCACCTAAGATGATCTGCTGAAGGGCGTTACAGCTTCTTATGCCTTGAGCAGCAGGCACACAAGGAAACATTTCAGTCCGAAAATCAGAGTACTTTTAGGAAAAAGAATGGTAAACAATTTGATCTATGATTCCATCCTGCTTAACTGATGAATACATGTAATTAGTATTAAAAATAGAATCATTTTATTAATTAGAAAGAAGATAGAGAATTATGCACAAGTGACTCTTGAAAACTCTATGCTACTCAGTGGAATTTTATTTGGTTGATACCAAGAGATAGAGTTGGTAAACAAAACTCAAATAACCTTTGCTTAATTTTAAACAAAATGAAAATTATTATGAAATGTAATTGTATTTCAGTAAATTATGATGGAAATACTAAGTTTTAAGATACTAGACTTAAAACAATTTTTCTTTCAAACTTACAGGTTCCTTTCCTTTGAAAATCCCAAATGAGTATTTCTCTGAGTCCTCTTTAAGTTCCTTCTTCTATCCCCTTCTCTTTTTCTTAATAGTGGTGAACGTAGAGATTGATAATCACTATAGATTTTTCCCACGTTTATATTTAAATAGTCTTTTTACATTTTTTTTCAATGATGCTTTTTTGATTTAGAAAACAATGACTTGCCCTGTGCCTATCAACAATCAGCAAAACAACTAGACATTTTCAATTTTCATCTTGATTAATGCACTAAGGTAGAAAGGCTGCGATAACCCTAATATGTTCATTGCTGTCTGTTTTGCAGATTCAAGAATGGCTTTGCTTAAACTGCCAGACGCAGAGAGCAATATCAGGACAACTAGGAGATATGGGCAAAATGCCGCCTGTATCATCAGGATCCAAGGCATCCCCTGTGCCTGCCTCTGTAGAACCAGCATGTCAGAAAACACCCACAGGGGCCCATGTAAAAGGTAAAAAGAAGGAAACAGAAGTAAAAACTGAAACTGAAAAACCTATTCCAAAAAAAGAAACACCATCAATTGAGAAAACCCCTACAACAGCCACCACAGCTCAAACACTAGAAGAGAGTAAACTAGAGAAAAGCAAAGTTTCAACCCGGCAAGAGAAGAAACCATCCTCTGAAAAAGAACAGCCACTGTCCGAAGATAAAACGGGAAAGAAGCCACTTGCCGAAGAAAAGTCGACACCTGCTGAAGAAAAACTTGAAGGAAAGAAGCCAGCCCCTGAAGAAAAGAAATTACCCCCAGAAGAAAAGCCATTGGCCTCGGAGGAGGAAGAGAAACGTGAAATACGTCAAGCTCATGTAGAAATTCCTGAAAAGTCCATAGGAAGAATGGCCGCAAAGACAGTGGAGGAAGAGCGGCAGCCCGAGGCCAAGACTGAAGATCTGCCACGTGACACACCTCAGACTTTGACCAAGGAAGGAGAGAAGGAAGGCAGAGCAGTGAAACCGCCACAGGCAGAGAGCAGTGTGAAGTCTGACCAATTGGAGCCTGGCAAAGAAAAACCAGTAAGTTGTATTTCCTACCATTACAGTCTTGAATATGCAGTCCACAAGGTTTACTTAGTACCTGATCATGGATAGGATGGATGTGAAAACTTTCAAACCGTGAATTACGTTTCAGAGAACTCTATTTTTTTCACTTAAATGAAAAGCAATGGCATTTTGATACCTCAATCAAATTCCATAAAGCACAGAGATAAAATTCATTGTTTTACCTTGGTATGCTGCTAGACAAATGCCTGTAGCAATACAGGAAGTGACAATTCCCTAGTGATACACGGGTGAGTTCTTTGCAGTGTAAGTTTTATCAGCACATGACCTTTGTGTGTGTTTGTTACTGTTTTATCTGCCACTAACCTACTATAGGAAAGGGTTTAGCTGAAACTGTATAATATAAGCCATATTTCTTCTTTGGCTTTAAATTAACAGTGAACAAATTAAGTGATTGCTTCACTATATTTTTTTCTTACAGTAGAACTTCCAAATTTCTTTTAGGATTTTGGAGACTATGTGAACAATTAAGAGGAAATTAAAGAACACCAATACTGTCAGTCTATTTCCAAAATTAAAAATAAAACTTTCAGTTCCTGATATCATAAACCTTCTAATGTTCTATATCCCTGCCTTGAGTCATTTTGCATAGCAGTCAGGGTATCCACACCCACAGTGGATATTCTTGCCTAAATAGCTTAGCTTGGCTTTTCATCCTCTGGTATCTGGCTGCAATATAACTTCCCTGCAACTGTTACCATTCCCTCCCAGTGAGAAATCAAAGCCANCAACACTTCCATGTGATTCTATATAGATTTCTCCCCCTGGAACTGTCTGGGCTTCTCTGTGTGCGCCTGTGCAGCACCTTCACTGCAGGCCCATCACAGAAGTCCCACCTGAGCTCCTGTCCCTTTGGTGCCATCCCCTCACCCATGACTGAAAGTCAACCTCTCCTGCTGCAGAACTCCCTATATTGATTCCTTTTTATATTGCCATTTAAAAATCCAAGCAATACTCCTCATTTACCTCTTACCATGTTCTAGGCACTTTACAAAATCCATTTCCTCCTGTCTAACCTACACAAATATTGATAATATAAACATTATGGTGGCTGTTTTAAAAATANGGAAATTGGATTGTATACTCCAAATACAAGTATACCTGGAGAAAAATAGCAGAATGAGGATCTTAGTACAATTCTGATTATAAAGCCTCTATTCACAGCCAACACCTATGTGATTTTTCTCCTGGGACACTTGTGACATAAGGTCTTTCCTTATTATCCATCTCCTTTTGTAACTTTTGGCACAATCTTTTGGGTAACTTTCACAACGTGCATATTTGTACTACTTTATATTCATTTATCAGTTTGTCAGTTGTTTCAATATTGTATTGTTTATATTATATTGTTGTTAAATCATTGTTTCTTTATTCAAGTTTCCTAAATGTGTTTATTGAGTAAAATTAAAATGAATATATATTATATTGAAATGAATATATTTGAATATTATATATTTGTAAGTATACTTCTTTAAACTTTTTAGTTTCATATTTTTAAGTCATGTTGCTATAAAATTTTGTCTTTTTACTTATTTATCCAAGCAGGAAACTTTTAGTCTTTATTTCATATACTATAATGAAAAACTACAGTCCTCCAGACAGAAACTAAAATTAATGTAGATTTTAATGTGGACTTTGTTTTCTGTTTAATAACTGAAGGATTGATATTTAAGTTATCTATTGACATAAAATACAATGACTGCATTGTTTTGTGACTGCATAATCAGCGTGAAAAATAATTAAGAGTTCTGATGAACTATTTTATCTTTTTCTTGGGCTGAGTTATATGGACTCAACNTTTATTGGAGTGTTTTAGTTACTCATACTTGCAGTCCATCTTAATATAAACTTTCTATAAACAATTAAAGATAACTCCTGTGTTCTTTTAGTTCATTTAAAAGAGTCCAGAAAAATTAACCAAGCACTTACTATTATCTGTCTTTGCATGTTTTTATATGAATCCTAGAACTCAATTTTTTTCTTTTCTTTTTTTCTTTATTAAGAAATTTGTATTCATTTTACATACTAACCACAGATCCACCTTTCTTCCCTTCTCCCACCCTCCGCAGCCTTTCCTCCCAAACCACCCCTCATTCTCTCCTACGACAACGTAAGGCCTCCCATTGGGGAGTCANCAAAGCCTGGTACATTCAGTTGAGGCAGGTCTAAGCCCTACCCCTGCATCAAAGCTGTGCAAGGTGTCTCACCATAAGTAATGGGATCCAAAAAGCCAGCTCATGCACCAGGGATGGATCCTGATCCTACTGCCAGGGGCCCCTCAAACAGACCAAGCTACACACCTGTCTTTCTTATGCAGAGGGCCTAATCCAGACCCATGCAGGTTCCACAGCTGTTGGTCTAAAGGTCATGAGTTCCCACTAGCTTGGTAGAACTCAATTCTTAACTCTTATCATCTTAAGAAACTTTTGTTTTCCTTCTATGTGAAGAGCTACTGGCTTCAACGCTTGTGGAAATTGTACAGACAAATTTGACAAAGCATATGTATTTTTGTGCATTTTCTCCCACTGGGTTCCCCACAAAGTACACCACCAGCAGAAGAGTGTAAAGTGGTGCTAACTCATTACNGCCTTCTCTCTGACTCATCTACTGTCCAATCAATGGTGATGGATGCTCACAGGAAAGGGGATGCTTCAATCCCTGCTGCCTATTTAAAAGNCTGAAGCTTAGCCCCTGAAGTTCTTGAGTGATTATTTTCACTACATAGATTAACAAAACTCAAGTAACTAAAATTCTTTGCATGGAAAACATGCAATACAATGTAGGCCAGTGTGATGGAATGTAATGATAATCATTAAAAACAGATAGAAAATGTTTTCTTTAGGGGGAATGAAAAATAACATTGCTGCTTCAAAGCTGTGCCTACAGTGGTACTGTTCTCACCACTTCATCAAAGGTGACAAAATTTGTATGTAAAAGCAACCTAACTGAAATTTTATTCTTATTTTAGAATTTCAGAGGTTGTCCTAAATGGTATTTAATGTAAAAAGTGGAACAGATAATAAAAATGTCAATTTCCTGATGATTCAAATGAAAAAAAACTAAAATTTTAAAAATCAGTAATATTTTATACACCTATATGTGTGTGTTCTATATGTTATACAAAAGTATGCTTGTTAAATTTCTATCTTTAAATATTATTTCACTAAGTAGATTAATATTTTTCTTTAAATAAGTACACTCTTACAAATTTTTGAAGCACCTGAGAAAAAGTTTCCAATCTTTTGATCTGGTATAAAGAGAAATTGGTGAGAAAATGGTCCACATTATGTTGCCTTCACATGAGTCCTTTGACCATANCTTAGTCTGCAGTACTTCAAACACCCATTTTGAAGTTCAATAATTAGAGAAAAAAACATCCAGCTTATGGACTGTAATCTGAATCTAATTTTCCCTTGTTAATAAGTGTTATTAATGAAGCAGTGTCAAGGACCAGTTAACTACAAGAAAGACAAATGGTTGCCAAGTCCTGATATGGAGAAATCCTTCTTAAAATGATTAATAACAGTAATAAAGATTAATTTGTAGGTGCCTTTAATCAGTGAAGCAAAGGACCTGATCATTGAGTGATCTGATGTTTCACAGCTAAACTACATAGTTAATTAGGGCACATTATTCTATGAGGGGATACAGACCTAAGTCTAGTTAGTGGGGAAAAATGAATATCACGGAGATTTTCAATGTACCCTCATGACCATGATTCTGTCCTTTGAATCTTCCAGTGAGGTGCATTAGAAGCTACTGATTCCTTCTTCATCAGCCACTCCTAACACATTGTCTTAGACCCACAAGCGTATAGAATGAACATTTATACACTTGCTACCTTTTAATACAGAATAGAGACAGCAGCACAGCAGCAGCCCCACAAAATGTGGTGCTTGAACCCTGTGAAGCGTGTGAGACAGAGCCAGACCCAGAAGGGGTGATCTGTATAGCACAGAGAAGTAAAGGAAGCATAGACACAGAGGAAAGCCATACACAGGCAGGTGTAGGGAAAATATTTTGATATTTTGTGTTAGCATTTCATGAATTCCTTTTTGCTTTTCTTTGTTACATTTTATGTATCTAGTCTTAATCTTATTTTTATAAAAATTTCAGGATAGACTTCAAAAATCTATATTTTAAAACTATAGTGTCTTTGTTATTATGTTCAGTGAATTGTTCCAAGCAATTTACTTTACCTTCATATGTATGAAATTTTATTACATTNTTAGGCTTTACCATATGTGTAGGCAGAAAAATAAAGTATAAAAATAATGTTATCAAAATTAAATTATGAAAGATCATATTTTGACTGATTTTTCTCCATAACCATGGTGTTTCCTGTGAGTAATGAGTAGATGGCATTAACTAAAGAAATCATGGAGACTGTCTTGTTCTTTCAAAAACTGCTCTGTGTCATCATGTGAGTTGTGACTATGTAGTGCTGTCCATTCAGAAAAGCCTTTTGTTGTGGGCTGGTGTGATGCCTCAGTGGGTTTGTTTTTGTTTTCTGCCTGTTTGTTTCTTTTCTAAGGAGAGAGAGAAGGAAAAGGTATGTGGGTGGGTGAGGAGGTAGGAAGGATCTGGGAGAGTGTCCGAGATAGAGTTACTATTGCTGTAATGAAACACCATGACCAGTGAGACTTGGAGAGGAAAGGGTTTATTCCACCTTACACTTCCAAGTGACATTATCACTAAGGGAAGTCAGGGCAGGAACTCAAACTGGGCAGGAACCTGGCCTCAGGAGCTGATGCAGAAGCCAGGGAGGGGTGCTGCTTACTGGTTTGCTCCCCGTGGCTTGCTCTGCCCAGGACCACTAACCCAGCGATGGCACCACCCACAAGGGGCTGACCCTCCCCCATCAATCACTAATTAAGAAAATGCCTTAAAGCAGGATCTTAAGGAAGGATTTTCTCAATTGCAATTCTTTCCTCTCAGATAACTCTAGCTTGTGTCAAGTTGACATAAAACTATTCAGCACAGAGGAGTTGGGGGAGGGAAAACAATAATCAGAATATATTTATGAAAAACTTTTCAATTAAACAAAAGAAACACACACACACACACACACACACATGAGAGAGAGACTGCCTTTTTTCTTTTATCAATTTAAACTTCATCACAATGTAAATGTACTGATATAGATAATGTATTTAAAGAAAAGTGAAATTGAAATGTAAAGAGCCTCATAGAATTAATGGAAGAAAATCAAGTAACATTGAGAATTAATATGTAATTTAAATTTAGGTTAAATGAAAACTAACCTAAGTTAGTGGTTATCAACTATTCTGAATTTTGTTCACATACAGACATTTATAAAACTATCATCATATGCCAGGGGGTGGTGGCACACACCTTTAACTCCAGCCCTCAGGAGACAGAGGCAGGTGGATCTCAGTGAGTTCAAGGCCAACCTAGGCTACAGAGTGAGTTCCAGGACTGGCTCCAAAGCTGCACAGAAAACCCTGTCTCAAAATAGGAAAAAAAAAACTATCATCATATAGCTGAATTTTTCCATAATTATTCCTCAATTACTAATGGTTATTTAATAATAATAGCAAAGCCATGTGATTAGTTTGACTCTAACACATTTCCTTGTGTCTTTTCCACTCTACTAGGAAAAGGAAGAGGACAAATCAGACACCTCCAGTTCTCAGCAGCCCAAGAGTCCACAAGGTCTGAGTGACACAGGATATTCTTCTGATGGAATATCAGGTTCTCTGGGTGAAATCCCAAGTCTTATACCAAGTGATGAAAAAGATTTGCTCAAAGGGCTCAAAAAGGACTCTTTCTCACAAGAAAGCAGTCCTTCCAGCCCCTCAGACTTAGCAAAACTGGAAAGTACAGTACTATCCATTTTGGAAGCTCAGGCAAGTACAATGGATGAAAAATCAGAAAAGAAAGCACAGCCACAGAAGGTTTCTCCCCAACAGCCTCAGGACCAGCAAAAAACTCAGATTCCATCTGAAACATTGGATATTACTATTTCAGAAGAAGAAGTCAAAGAGAGCCAAGAAAAGAAAGAAAGTTCAAAAAGGGATAGCCAACAAGGCTTCCCTTCCAGGAAGGACCATAAAGAAAANCCTGAGCTAGTTGATGACCTAAGTCCAAGAAGAGCATCCTATGATTCAGTGGAAGACAGCAGTGAAAGTGAAAACTCCCCTGTTGCACGTAGGAAGCGGAGAACTAGTGTTGGCTCATCAAGCAGTGATGAGTATAAACAGGAAGACAGTCAAGGTTCGGGGGAAGAGGAGGACTTCA
>LZPO01077000.1:0-15110 GCA_001675575.1 Neotoma lepida
CAATACTTTGGAGAAGAGTGTTCATGGTGAAAGGAGTCACCATTTGATTCAGCAATTTTAATTTTAAATATATTTCTAAAATGGGTGGAAATAAAGTATATGCAAAGCCATGTGCATATATATATATCAGCATGACTCGTAACAGCCAAAGGATAGAAACAACTCAAGTGTCCATAACCTGGTGAATGACTAAACACAATGTGGTAGCTGCCTTCACACAACAGAATATTATTCATCAATAAACATAATGTAGCACTGATGCATGAGACAGCACTGACAATTCTTGAAAACATGATGCTAAGTGGAAGAAGCCAGTCATCTCAGTTTGCAAATTATTTGAACTTCTTCATGAGAAATATTCAAAATAGGAAAATCCAGAAAGACAAAAGGCAGACTGCTAGATTCCGTGACAAGGATGTACAAGTTTTTTGTGTGTTGGCTCTATAACTCTTCGTACCAGCTGACATAATAATTCTACTTGCTCTCCTACATTCTAAAAACAAAGATTAATGCTTGGAAAAAAGTTATCTGAGAAGGTAGCAAATTATTTCAGATTTCTATGATGCCAAGATCTCTCTATTATATATCTTACCTCATTTTATTGCCCATTTGCCTGGCTACTTGTGTATTTATTTATTTATTTATCTATTTATTTTTGCTTTATTTAGAGGCAAGGAATCTAATATACCTGTTTAAGTAACATGGGCAGAAAATCATGCCCATATTCTCAGCACTAGGGCATACTCTCCATCTGAAACGTTTGATTTGGAGAAGACTTTTAAACAAAAAAATGAAAGAGCCTCTCACAGCCTGGGCCATGAGGCTATAAGACACCTGGGCAGATGGGACAAGTCTGAGTGTTGTGGGAGCAGAGAAACTGAGTAAAAGAACTACTCATCTCTCCTTGAGACAGTATGAAGTTGGTCAGNTCTGCCAGGACTGGTAAAACTGTGTTGAAAGGAGAGTCAAGAGACATTGGTTCAATGTGGACTTTGGGATGGCAAGAAGGTCTGTGTCCAGAAAATACTGTATTCATCTATACACAAAATCTCAAAAACAGATGGTAGTAATGTCATGCTTTCCTTAAATCTCTCTTTTAAGAGGGAAACCAGTTCAGATTATTATGAAATTCTCCCACCTTTCTCACTTTCTTTCCTAAAACTGTCTATTATTTTCCATGTAACACTTGCCATTCCTGACAGTTTAGCATGTGTGCATGAATTATAGATGNTCCTGCATGTCTTCCCATGCTTTAAGAATCTGCAGCAATAAAACCATCCTATGTAAATGTCTACAGTGTATTCCTGAGTTTTCACTATAAGATGTGAGTTTTATACATGTTGCAGTTAATCTAACTAGTTTATTTTGTCTACAATATATCATTTCATTGTATAAATAGCTCATATTTCCATAGTCAGAATAATTAAGCTGTGTTCCCTTTATTGATGTTGCAAACTGAGCTAAAAGTCATCCTTCAGTTTTTCCTCTTACATTATGTATAAGCACTTCTCAAAGACAGGCCCAAAACTTACTGAGTTTTGACATTTCTCCTTTCACCACTATTTCAATTTCAAAAGCAATTGTACTAAAGTAAAGGCCACAGTTATGTACTGCAATTCCATTGATTTTTGACATTCTCNTGTGCAGTAGATATTATCTGTTAATCTGTAATTGGCATTTCTCCAATTCCACTGAATTTGGGACTTCTTATTTTTCACATTTAATGACCACTTGGGATTCATTTTGTGAGTCATTTTTGTATCTTTCTCGTCTTAGTTTGCCTTTCAAATACACATTTGTCATTTATATATTCTGCATATAAATATTTTGTCAGTGTGGTATCCAGTGGTCCTGCTTACTGATACCCAGTTTTCTTTTCCTTTAGAACACATGGATGACTGAATTTCTCGGGTCCTTGCAGTTAGGGGAAGCTATCATTCTAGTTCTGCCAATGAACTGTGAGTAGTAGTGATGTGAGTTGACTCTACAGTAGAATATTTATCTGCCAGAATGAATGTTCTCTTCTCAGGCATGGCTCTTGATGAAGGTGGATNAGTTGGTGTTCTGTTACCCTGTGCCTTTGAACTGACAGTGAGTCAATTGCCTGAGGAATCACTGTAGAAGACATATAGCATGACCAAGATACAAGCTTTCATTGCTTGAAGGCAATTTTGATGCCTTTATGTCATAACCTGATGGGTAAGATTGGTTCCCTGTTTTATAAATTACNTTTATCTATCTATAGTACACTTTATTTTTTAATTTTTAATTTTATTTAATGTGTATGAGTGTTTGCTTGCATGTAATGTTTGTGTACCATATGTATGCATGCCTGTAGAGTCCAGAAGAGGGCACCAGGTCCCCCAGGATGGGTGTTACAGATCGTTGTGAGCTGCCGTGTAGATGCTGGGAATGGATTCTGGGTCCTCTGGAAGAGAAACCAATGATCTTAACAGCTGAGCCATCTGTCCAGCCCCTACACTTTATATTTTAATATTTGTTTTATTTGTTTGTTTATTTATGACATGATGAGGACTGGACCCAAGACCTTAAGCATGTGAGACAAACATACCACCACTGAACTGTATCCTCTGTTTAAAAATATTATTATATTAATTACATGTAATTATCTTTCTTGAATGTGTGTACACACACACATGACAGAATGCACATTGGAGGGCAGAAAACAACTTGCAATGGTTAGTTCTCTCCTTCCACCTTGTGGGGCCCAGGAATCAAACTCAGGTCATCAGCCTGGCAGCAGCATCTTTACCTGCTGAGCCATCTCACCAACTTCCCCTGTTTTTATTTCAATATTATTAAAATATCAGTCATTGCCATTTTAAGTTTTACTTTGGAAATTCTTTTCTTTTCAAAGCCATATTTTCACTAAAAGTTTGTATGTGTCAGAGTTTACTTTTGTGTATGAGGTAAGATAATCTTATTTTTATAAAGGGACCTCCAATTTTATATGCTTTGTTTATAAAACAGCTATTTGTGGTGTCTTTTGTTCACCTTTCTTCCTTTGAAGTAGCCCTCAAATCTAATAAAAAAGCGGATGGTTGCACCCATAACAGTCATACAGTGACATGTGGCAATGAACACATCTTACTTGGCAGCTTGATCTTGTGGTTTGTAAGATTCAGAGCAGGATGACGCATTGATGCCCTTTCTCTCCCACCCCCCAGCAGCTGGAACAGCATCTTTTGAGGTTATGAAAGCTGGCAGCAAGGACCATTCAAGTTCCAGCTTCCTTTCTCTGTATTTCCCAACCAAGGTGTGTTTTGTCTTCAGTAACTTTTTTTTTAACCTAGTTCTGGTGAACAACTAATACTAATAACAGGAGCTTGTATTGGTTTTGGAGGCCTCTTAGAGCTTCCTGACCAATAACTTATAAAGAAGTACCTCNACTTGGTAATGGCTTTGTAAAAACCCATGGCCCCTCAGGCCAGCATTATCCAACCATGCAGGACACCTCTATTCTAACTCTTTTATTTATATTGTTTAATTGGTATAGAATATAATAGGTTTCTTCACAGCTTTTTTTTTTTATACATCCTTCATATTGGTTAACCTGCCCTCTGGCAATCACATCTCCCCTACTCTTCCTCCCCCATCCCTGCTTGAATGTTCCCTCCCAAGTTTCCTCCTCAATACTTTGTATCATCTATGTTCTACTATGCCCTTCTCTTGTAGCATCCCCAGTGACCCCTAGTTTCCTGGATTCTACAGGTTCTCCAAGTTAGATACATAAATGGAAAGATTTGAAGCTAGGATCCATATATGAGAGGAAATACATGGCGTTTGTCTTTCTGGGCCTTGTTTATTTCATTCAGTATAACTGTTTTCAGTTTCACCCATTTACCTGCAAATTTCAAATTTTCAGTTTTCTTTTCAACTAAACAAAATTCCATTGTGAATATATACTGCANTTTCATTACCCATTCATAAGTTCATGGACATCTGGGATGATTCTATTTCTTAGCTATTATGACTAGATCACCAATGAGCTTGGATATGCAAGTACCTGTATAGTAGGAGAGTCCTTTGGGTGTCTACCCAGGGGCAGTTGACTGCGTCATATGGTAGATCTACTGCTAGCATTTTGAGGGATCTCTACACTATCTGTATAGTGAGTATACCAGTTTTCACTCTCACCAACAGTGAATAAGGGTTTCTCTTTTCCACATAATGATGGTGAGGAAGTAACAGGTGAGATATTTTTAATTGTCTTCCCAAAGCCCGTAATTATATAACCTTCCTTGCCATGTTTTTAGATATTGGGAATTTAATCTTCTTCTGTTCTACCCTTTAATTAAAGATGCAGCCCTCTAAGGTGTTGGATCTCTATGTCTTTGTGCTAATTCTCTGGTCCAAACTCATTGTCATTTGTTTGTTCAAGGCCAAGGGCAAGTATATCTTTAGTTTAATGAAAGACACGTTCCATGTGTACATATCCACCATTTTCCTTTCCCCATTTATCATCATCTCTCCTTTGATTCTGGAGCCTGAGGATTGCCTACTCCCTGCTGCAACTTTTAGTGAAAATTTTCTGTATTTTATCCAGGATTTTTATAAGGGGTGCCTTCACAGAAATATACAGTATAAAAGTTATTAAACCTTATTAAAATTGTTTTTAATTCAACATTTAAAAATATTTTACATTGAGAAAAGGAAAAAAGTATGCATGAATTCCATTTTGTGTTAATTCTGGAAACAAAGCAAAAGTGTGGANCATCTCTGCCTTATTGTTTCTAAGTGTGTTTATATTTCATAAGGTCAGGCAGACACAGACAGGCTAGTTCATTTCCTACTGTGNAACGGATTTTCAAACCTTTCAATTCACAGGATAAAGAGTTTCTAGAGCACTGAGCAATTACTGAATCTGAATCTAAGTTGACCCCACAGATATATAAGTTAAGAGATGCCAGGCCAGGTGGTGGTGGCACACACCCTTAATCCCAGCACTTGGGAGGCAGAGGCAGGTGAGTTTGAGGCCAGCCTGGTCAACAGAGCGAGTTTCAGGACAGCCAGGGCTACACCAAGAAACCCTGCCTCAACACCCCNCACACACAAAAAAAGAGGAGCCAGATACAAGTTATAGACTATTGAGTAGGAAATTTAACTCAGGAACGAAAGTGATGTGTACTCCAAAAGCACTGCTGAAAGGAATAAATGAAAGAAAGTTGCACACCTGAGTGGCTGGTCAAAGTCAGTGCCATGCTAAATTGTGTTATAAATAAGTGAAAATACTAACAATATTCAAGTTCTATTTGGTCTCTAATTATAGGTCACACAAGAAGCAACCACATTTGACTCAAAATAGAACTTTTATGGTATCATATTGCATATTTTTATAGAAATTCTGGCTGCTATTGTGAGCAATGAGATCAAGCCTCCAAGGCTAAGTAAATACCTTAAATTATATCCTTATATGTGCGACCCTGGAACTTTTTTAGTAATTATATTAATTAATTTTGAAGTGCAAACACGGAATGGCACATCAAACTTTATGATCTTATGTCATTTTTCTTTCTCCTCTTCAGTTTTCTGTTTCTTACCATAAAGTTAGAGAAAGAGAACAGGGTGCCAGGGCTTGGAAAGTGTTGGCCGCTATGCTGTGAGGGTTCTGGAATGATTTTTCTTCTCACAGATTTGACTTGGGAAGCCTCCTTGGACACTCACACTTTGCCCTTCTTTCCTTTCAAGTTGCTCCAGCCTAATCACTGAGCTATCTGGCCACAAAGAAGGCCTTGCACAGGGAAATTCTGCTGACCCTCCAGAAAGTGGTCACCACATTCTCTTGGCCATGCTGTGTACAGCACACTTGGGGATTGTTCACATGAAAGCCTTGGTTAGTAGCTTCATCAAGNGGTCTGGGACTGATTCTGACACCAGAAGGAATATAAGCCAGGATTATACAACCTAATCTCCTCAACACAATTACACAATGTTACTTTCTCAGAAGGCAAGATCAAAACTCTTGGTTAATAATCTACCCTAATTTTTATATCTTATCTCCCAGATGGTACTGGCTTCAGTTGACTTCATCTCAAATTATTTTGTAACATTTCTATTTGTTTAAAAAAGTGTTTCTTTTACTTTCTGAGACTATAATATAATTGCATCGTTTCTCCCTTCCTTTTCTTCCTCAAAACTCTCCCATATGTGCCTCCTTGCTCTCTTTCAAATTCATAGCCTCTTTTACGTGAATTGTTGCTGTATGTACACATATATGTATATTTATATACATATATATTCCTATTATATAAATACAACCTGCTCAGTCTATATAATGTTACTTGTAGATATGTTTTCAGGGCTGACCATTTGGTATTGGATAACTAATTGGTGTAGTTTTCCCTGGAAAAGACTATTCCTCTCACTGTCAGCATCTTTTGGTTGCCGGTAGTTCTCTGTGTAAGATTGAGGCCTGATTGGGATCCCCCCTGTCCACCTTATTATCTCTGTTGTTGTCCTTGTTTAGCTCATGTTTATGTAGTCATGTTGGTGAGACTGACACAGTGGTTCTCAACCTGTGAGCTGCGAGCCCTTGGGGTCAACAGACCCTTTCACAGGGGTCACCTAAGACCATTGGAAAACACAGATATATTTACATTACAATTCATAACAGTAGCAAAATTACAGTTTTAAAGTAGCAACAAAAATATATAAAATTTGTGGCCGTGCTGAGTGAGGATGACCGTCTTAGAAATGACTGACTTATACAGATGAAGAGCAATTTTTTTCCTAAAATGGAAATTTTTGACACAGCAAGACCACAAAGAGTTAAAGTGCTTTTCATAACTAAATAAAACATTGTGACTAGTGGAGACAACTCAGTCTTCTCAATGTGTGCTTATGTTGTTGAATTGCCCTGTCTATATTATAAGCTATGAGTGACAAGTTCGAGGGAAAGCCAATAAAAAGCAACATGCACTTTGTTATCATTTCGTGCTTTCAGGAGGAAGTTAGCATGAGCAGTCTCTCCAACTACGTCAGCTAATGCAGAATAAGATCTAATTATACCACTTAGCGTAACAATCTTCACACCATCTATGCCACCCTTCTTTTTAAATACCATTTTCTTTAAATCCATAAATTGCAGCATCCAAAGTGGTAGAAATTTGTGAATTTAAGTTACTGTGTTTCTTAGTTAGGGTTTCTACTGCTGTGAAGAGACACCATGACCACAGCATCTCTTATAAAGGAACATAGTTAACTGGGGCTGGCTTATAGTTCAGAGGTCTAGTCCATTGTCATCATGGCAGGAAGCTTGGTAGCACAGAAGCAGACATGGTGCTGGAGAAGTAGCTGAGAGTTCTACATCCAGATCCAAAGACAGCAGGAAGAAACAGTGAGTCACTAGGCCTGGCTTGAGCTTCTTAAACTTCAAAGGCTACCCCCAGTGACACACTTCCTCCAACAAGACCACACCTACTCTAACAAAGCCACATCTCCTAATAGCACTATTCCCTATGGGGGCTTGTTTTGAAATAATCTTTTTGTACACCATGAAGATGTATCACTCTGATTGNCTTAATAAAAAGCTGAACAGCCAATAGCTAAACAGTATTTCTGGGCAGAGAGGATGCTGGGAAGAAGGCAGAGTTGCCAGCCAGGTGCGGAATAACCAGGATGAGCACAATGGAGATGAAGTAACAAGTATGTGGAAGAATGTAGACTTAAAAATATTGGTTAATTTAAGTTATAAAATCAAGTTAGAAACAAGCTAAGCTAAGGCTGAGCTTTCATAATTAATAAGAAGTCTCTGTGTGGTTACTTGGGAGCTAGCAGTTGGGACAGAGAAAGACTGGTTACACATGTAGTTTTACTGTGTTAGAGTTAAAACCTTTCTTTTTTATTTAGACAAAAGGGGAAGTGTTGTGGAATATTCCTTTACACTGTGTGAAGATGTGTCACTGTGATTGGCTTAATAAAAAGTTAAACAGCCAATAGCTTAGCAGGAGATATAGTAGGGACTTCTGGAAAGAGAGAGCTCTATAAATAAGAAAGGTGGAGTTACCAGCCAGCTGCAGAGGAAGCAGAATGGGCAGTACAGAGTAAAGATCACCAAATCACATAAAAGAAGAAAGATTAAAAGATATGGGTCAATTTAAGTTATAAGAGCTAGTTGGAAACAAGCCTAAGCTATCAGCTGAGCTCTCATAATTAATAATAAATCTCTGTGTCATTGGGAGCCAACAGTCCCAACAAAAACGTCCAACTACAAGACCATTTTTATTCAAACCACCACAATGTTTATCTGCCTTACTTCATGCAAGGAAAAACTTATGGATCTTGAAGCATAGATTTTTATNGGACAAAAGACATTGGGATAATACATTTCACTTCTGCTTAGAATCCTGTAGTCAAAGCCAGTCACATGGCCTGGATTTAATAGAGGCTGGAAAACACACTTGCTGCATGACAAGGGGAAGAATCAGATGCTTTTGGCAAACAGCAGGCCACCATTAAATCCTGTGTCTTCATGAATCTAGTTTTCTCAATTTTAAATTTATAATGGTCCTGAGGATGCTGCAGTTTTCTCAAGTTCTATTCTGTTGCCAGCTGAAGGAAATGAGAGACTTATATTCTATAAGTTAGAGGAATTAATTTGCAGAGAGAGGTTCTGTAAGCTACATGTGTGTTCTAGTCTTTACAGTTTCCTAGGGTGGATCAGAAGCCAAGACCAGATCATAAAGAGAAAAGCAGAAGCATGATCCTCACAATATGTCAGGGGAGGGATAAAGGAGGCAGCCAGACCAGCATTTCTGAAGCCAACCTGGATGTGGCTGCTGATAATTAACACATGGGGTATGGTAAATTGAGTCAAAAATAGGTCCAGCCAAATTGTGACAAATAAACTTCAATTACCTCCATGTAGACCTTTGATACTTACAAATTAACTAGGAACTTATTTTAGACCTCTGAACTTATTCTTGGCTTTTTTGTTGTCTACAAAACTCAGTTTCCATGAGAATGTGGAGGTAGATTAATGTGACTTCATGGGTATAACTGAGTTCATTAACCACAGGTCGTGTAGATTTCAGAATTCAGGTAGCTTGATGTGACACCTCAGTGTTGAATATCCAGAAGATTGAACCCTAACTGAGGATTTGTCCAACTGCAAAGCCTAGAGGTATATTCCACTGGGGCCACCTGGCAGAGACCATTCAGTTAGAGCCCCTGACAATACCCTAGAACTACAGCACTGAAAATTCAACATGCCCTTTATTAAAAAGAGAACATCGGGATACATTGGTAGTGTACGGCCCCAAAAATGGAGAGAGACCAGTGTATATGTTTGGTATATAATTCTATGTTTACCTGCTTGAATTCAACAAGGCACTTTCTAGGCTCTGTATAGATGTGGATAAAGGCTGGAAATGAAAGAGTCAGCCCAGGACACTTGGGTGGTATTATTGGAGAAGAAAAGAATCNTATCTACCTGATTATGACAGATGTCATAACAGAAGCACTGAAGCAGGGACACAAAGACGATATAATGACTGCATAGATAATAAACAGACTGTGTCCATTGGATAGTAGATGAGGGAGCTTGGAGGAGAGAATGTGAGTCTTAAAAGAACATTGGATTACAGACATGAGAGATGATGCAAGAGGTGCAGAAATAGGGAAGGTCATACATTTGGAGAGGAGAGTCATCTGATTTCACTGGAAGCAATTCAGTCATTACTCAATACATATTTATTGACTGTCTCTTATGTGCCAGATATCAGTACAGTCACTTGTGATACATCACTAAGCAAAACAGATTATATCATCACAAAACAGAACAAAGTCCCTGACCTGGTTCCCAGGATGGGCAGGTAGAGGATAGGAACTGTCAGGGAAGTAAGAGGGTAAGTATAAAATGATTGAGGGCTGTGTTTGGGGGGCTCAAACCCTTTGCCAATAATCTGGATTTGGAATGATGATTTGGAATTTTGAATTATGTGAGATGAATACTGTTCCCCAGAGAGATAATAAATCTAAAAAGAAGATTGCAAGGTTATAAAAAGTAAATGGGAGACATGGCAAAAACAAAAAAGAATGCCAGATGCTGAGTTCTTGGGTGCAGGAGAATCACTTTGTTTGACTGGCTTCTTTGCATTTAGTACAGCCTCAAAACACAAGCAGGACTTATTTTCCCCTTTTAAATGAACTGGTGAAAGAGAGTAGGAAATGGCATTATGGATTTCAAAGGGAGGGAAATCTTTAGAAAAACAACATACAATACTTTCCAAAAGATATGTAAGCATAGTAACTATTATGTGAACACTTCCTAGGGAAACATAAGTGTCCATTCACCCAAGATGGGACACCAAGGAGCAACCGAAGTAAGGTCTAGCTTGGTGAGCCAATGAGTCTCTTGGGCTTAGTGTAGGTGCAGGATATTTGCAGGAGCACGGGTGTCCCTCAAATAACTATATCACCTAAAAGTTTCACTCATGTGTAGATGAAGCCTTCCCCATAGCTGCATAGATGGATTCCTCTGTCCACCTTTTCTGTATTCTCTGGCTCTTCCCATGAGCTATAGCTCATGAGAAGGCACAGGAAGGACTGGCTAAAATCTCAGGTGGAAACTAATGAATCCTCCTGACTCCCTCCTTCCATGAGAGAGCATCAACCAGTGTGAGCTTGACTGTCCCTTACAGGTGGCCACAGCTGCTCTGATGGTGATGATGTTCATTATGCCTGGAGGACAGAGTTCCNAGGAGTAACTTCATCAGCTGGCCTCTTTGTTGCCTCTTAGTGGATCCATTTCCTCTCCTTCTCTGCCTTGCTTTGTGCCTGCATGGAAGATGGACTTCAACAAACTAAATCCCCTAGGTTTCCGTTTCCTTTCCGTTAGGGTCTTGTCAGTCAATGAGAGATACTAGTTGTATAGCAAAGGGCAAAGCGGTTGAGAAATGAGGGAAGGTCTTATCTACACTCTCTGTGGACCCAGGCACCAACAGAGGCTAATTTCCCTCTGACAAGACCATAACTCTGATCAGGCATCAACAGTTCTTGATTGCTTCTGGAGACGCTTCTCTCCCCATCTGCCTTTCTACTTCAGCTAGAGCCTGGATGCTTTGTCAGCTATGTTTAACTCCCTTAATTCCCCCACAGGGTTATATGGCTTCACTTAAGATCACTTTATTAAATTAACACTTTCAGTGTGATATTTACTACCAGGACCAGGACAAGTAAAATGACTAAAGTCTTTTTACGAGTTGGAAATCCAAGTAGGATAAGTCAGCGAGTTCACAGTTTTAGGAAAGTAAAAGCTAGAGTAGAGATTATTTTTTTCCCCTTGAGTTATACTGGCAAATGGCATGAAGAAAGCACAAGCAAGATCTCTTTTGTTTTTAAGAATCAGGAAGAACCTCACCTATGCTTATTTTAACAAAATGAGCCTATAGGACAGAAGAGAACAGAAAAGTAAGTCTAAGATATGGGATCTAGTGAACCACTATCTTAGAGAAGTCAGATTCAACAATACTGGTTAAAGAAACAAGAACATGTTGATGGGATTGGAGCAAAATGTAATCACCATAGAAAACAGAGATGCAAGATAAGGTAGAAAACAAGAAAGTAGGGACAGGGACTCTATCGGAAGGCTCCCGTCTTCTGGGTGTAAGATGTAGCGGTATTTGCTAAGATGGTCACAGAAAACTGTTCATGGTTTGAAGGAAACAGGGAAAGAGAGAAGGTTAATTGCTGTGAGTTAAACTTTGCTCTGAGATGATACTGGGAGATTACAGAGGCACTGAGCATACACTTGACTCCGCTGCAATGGATAGAACAGTTAGAAGATGCAAATGACCATATTTCTGGAAAGTGCAGCACCAATGGAGGTGCTACAAAAGTCTGCCTTGGGTAGGTAAGAGTGGGGCTGAATAAAGGAGCAATGGAGAGCTGATCCAAGTGTTTATCATCTGCTCGGTGCCCAGTCCCATAGGAAGCACAATATAGACTTCACAAGAATAGGAAATACACTTCATACTTTCAAAGAACACACAAGCTAGCTGGGACAGCATAGATACATAAATGACTTTGTTCTTCTGATCATATACTGGAGTGTAGGAAAGACTGTTGGAACCAGGTTCAAACTGGGTCCTAAGTCCTGCAAGCCACTCCCTCAGTGTCAGATGAGATATTAAGTAATCTGTTCACACCTGTGTCTCAGCTTCCCTATTTGAAAATAAAGGAAATAAGAATTGATGGCTTCCTCAATGCCATTCCATTACAAAGATACTCACAGATATTAGGAGACACACCTTGTGCCAGGACTGAGGCAGTACAGTGGGAGACAAAGAGGGCATCTTGTGAATCAAAAGGGACAGAGTGATCAACAAAAGGACACAACAGAGCATGTCAAAGGAACACAGAAACTGAGTGAAATTGTTCCAATTTAACCAACATTATAAATCATAACATTTTATTATAGGCAAAACTATAAAATTTATATGAACACATACCAACATAAATAAGTGACTGAGAAAAAAATGGCACATGGAAAGGAGACCAGTCTTTCAGGAAAACAAGAAAATTTGAGAATTAAAAAAATATTTGGACTCTCCTCTATAGTCATCCAGAGAATGGGGTCAGGCTTACTGACTTGTTCCCCAATTAATAGAGTAACTAAAGAGAAAACAGCAACTTTGTACACAGCTGAATAAAATATAAAAACGAAATAAATAATAAATACAAAATACAGTACATGCTTGCTATTGACCAAGCAGAGGTTATGTTCACAGTGATGAGCTGTGGGCACTAAGAGCTTCAATACCGTGTAACAAGGAGGAGTTTCATCTCTGTGTTCTTCTTCTACTAAGCCTATAACCCCAACATAATAACAGAAAGACATCAGACAAGCTCAGCCTGGAGGGCGTCCTTGACAACACTACCTGGGACTTTTCGTGCCATAGGAAAATGGAGATGTGGGGCTGATAAACTGCCAGAGACCAGGAAAAAAATAGAAAAATGTAACAACCAAATGCAATGTGCTACTCTGGGTTGACTTCTGGAACAGAATAAGGCTATTAAAATAATGAAAATCAAACAAAGTCTAGAGTTTAGTTAATTAAAAAAAAATGATGGTCTCTAAAGACAGCTCCAGCTGGAAGCTATAAGAATAGCACTTTATTATCTAATTGCTTCAAAACTTTACATATTATTTGCAAAAAGCCATGAACATATGCAGTAAGGGAATTATTACAGTAGGGTGGAAGGCTTTAATCAACCTTCCCCCCCCCCTCTTCCCTGGCTTTCATAGTTGTCTATTTCAGGGATGTAGTATGTGGTTAGCCAAAGCAATTTTTGGAGTGGCCCTTTATAAGTGAAAGTCTGTTGTCTTTGGTCTGTTGCTTTCTCAGATAGATGACCCCTCCCCCATTGGTAGAAAGGACAACACTCTTGAAACAGCAGGCTTCCTTCCTGTGCAGCCTTCAGTGTCTGAGGCCCCGCTACTACACCATCAGAAGTAGCAAGCTGTGAAACTGTTGCTATAGTGATGTTCATGGTGGCAGGGCTACCTTTGGCTCATTTGGTTTTCCTGGGCAGTTTCTTTGCCTTAAAAAAAAAAAAATCAGCAGTTTATAGAGCCCCAATGTGAAATCACGCTGGCTCTGATTCATGACATTTTCCTGAGACTTTATAATGTTTCTTTTTTCTAAATAAGCAATTTCAGGTCAGGTAAAAATGTGAGTAAATCATGCCTGGCTCTTGTTCCAGATGTATCAATTTCTGCTCGTTCCTTTTCCCTCCTTTTCATGGCTTTGGTACAACAAAAATAAGCAAAGCCTCCACTCAGGAGCCTTTCTGAGTATGTAATATATGCTCAGTATACTGTGCACGGAGCGATTTCCCTACCTTGGTCATTACCGACCTTAGCATTTTCTCTGGCAATTATCTGAAACAGAGTAATAATATGGAGTAATGATTTTGGCATGCGTGAGACCCTGGGAGGATCAAAGAGGCTGATATGACAGTTCATGAAACAGGGAGGAAGCGAACCGTCCCCCCCTGCCAACACTAACATAGCCGTGAGCTTGAGAGTGTGGGAGAACCCGGTTGCCAAGTGTCTGCCTGCATTTTCTTTGAGGGGGCCAGCCCAATGCAGGTCAGGAAAATTATGGCTTTTATCAAGCAGACACTGTGGCTCTCTTTGAGGATGGCCAAAGCCTCATTCACTGCTGGTAACTGCAACACATGCGGTCTTTTAAAGGGAGGGTACAAATATTTTCATTAACTGGCAAAGAGGTACCCACACGAGACTTCATTTCTTTGGAACACACAGGGCAAGGCTAAAAGGGGCGAAATGTTTGTAAAGAAATGAAGAGTGAGGGCTCTGGAGACAGACTGCCTGAGTTTTAATCCTGGCCCTGCTGGTTACTATATCATACTGTGTAAGTAAATTATAACCTCTCTGCCAGAAGTCCTCCATCAGTGAAACAAACATGAGAGCAACCGAGTCACATGTCGTCCTGGCAATTTACAATATGTGATGTAACCACTACGCTGACACATGTCAACTGCTACTATGACTGTAAGTTTTGGCAACTTACAGTCAAGAGAGAAAGCAACCAGGTTTGTCTGAGGGTTTGTGACCTGATTTTTCAGACGATTAATTCTTTAAACATTTACTGGGTCATAAAGTGTGCCAGGTATTGTGCTAAGTACTATGAAAGATGATGTGGGCACAAACAAAAAATCCACTTCTTTGCCATAAAGAATTTATGTTTTGTCTGAAGAGGACATGCACACGAAAGGCTCTACTACATTTGCAGAATGTTTTCCCCTGATGGTAAAATACTTTGGAACTTCAGAAGACTGGAAGCACCTCCCAGCCAGNAGATGGGACAGTACTTATGGAGGAGGTAGCCTTTGGCTAGAACTTGAGAAACAAGTGTAATCTTTTTATAATAGCAGAGATTGAAGTGGTGTGGGTGGTGGCATGCCTGTGTGGAAGAGGGTAGGCTTTCATAGGGCAGATGGTGATGACAGGCTTGAGAGACAGGAGTGAGTATCTAAATTATGGTCTCAATCTAGGGATTCTTCATGGAGAGAGGTCCACAGAGGTAATAGGAGTGTTCAATGACCAGCCTTGACTGGAACTG
>LZPO01077001.1:12734-29892 GCA_001675575.1 Neotoma lepida
CACAGCACACATATGAGGAAGTCACAGCTTACATATGAGGAAGTCACAGCACACATATGAGGAAGTCACAGCATACATATGAGGAAGTCACAGCATACATCTGAGGTGGTGACTGCTGAGGAGCAGTACTTGATTCTTAGGTAAGATTAAGGAACACTAGCAGTTACTGTATACCCAGTGAGAAGTAGAAGGAAATAACTGAATTGCAGCACACATGGTAGGAATTTTCAGAGAAAGGCAGGTTAAGGACAACATGATGCGATGCTGGAGACGGGCTGGAGAAAAGGATAGAAATCTCAGGAAACTCCAATCACTTTTGTCATCATATGACTTAGTATACTTGTTTGGTGCCTGCAAATCTGAGTTGCTGAGATAAATATAAAATGTTTCTTGTGTTCTTCTGGAAAAGTGAAACATATCTATTACCAAATAGTAGTAGGTAATAAAATAACAGCATGATTCAGTGAATGAATGCAGCAATTAATTCAACCTCAGTAAAGGCCAACACATTGTTGGCCTAGAATGCTAATTTGTGACTTGGGAATAACGAAAATGCTAATTTAATTTATCTGGGCTTTATGTGGAAGAAAATGTGGATAATTTAAACCACTATTTTTGCCTTTCTTCCTTGGTTGACTAATCATTATGGTGTCAGGTCTGAGGCAGGAAAATTGCTGAGTTCAAGGCTAACTTGGGCTATACAGTGAGTTTTAGATTAGCCTGAGATACACAATAAAATCCTTTCTCAAAAAAAGTTATGATATCTATCCTTGCCCTTTTTGTTAATGAAGCAATACTATATGCCAGGCAGCACATTTTTTTTTCATTTGGAAAGGATAACTCCATTCATTTGATCAGGAATACATGAAATTTGCTGTGTCTAAACTAACTCTCTTCAGTGAGAGCTTTCATGGCTTCTAGAAGGCCTGAACCACTGCCAGGAAGTAGTGGGCTGAGCATGTTGACTGACGTGAAGGCACTTGCCAGCACATTCAGGGCTCTGTATTCCTGCTCTCCTGGATAGGGACTTGGGTGCCAGGTAAGTTTTATAGGTGCTTTATTCCCAGACAGACTCTACTGAGAGTTATACCAAAGAAGGTAGTCCTACCTTAAAGTTTATATCCTTTTGTTTCTCTTTTCCACATCTGAAGGCAAGAACATTTTCTCATTAGAGATTGTAAAATGTGCACATGTTCAAAATATTAAAGTTACATGATTCTGAACCATATCATTGGAGAGCAGAAAGATTACCTGTGAGTAACATATGGGCTACCTAGTGGGTGGCTATGATTCTTAGCATTCAGTACTGCAATCTTAGTGGCAAATGATATTTGGCCCCAAACTTGGCAGTAAAAAATAATTTTGTTTTTTTTTTTTATCTCAATCTGCTGAGAGCTTTTATAGAACCTACTGTCACATCTTGTCCCACAATTAACAGTTAAGAAACAAGTGGCTTTTCTGGTTNAAGTATATGGCTATGATGAGGTTGTAGGCAAGACATTTAATATCCAGTCTCTCATTCCACTTTATGCATTTCCTGCCACTTTCCAGGAGTGGAGAGACATGAGGAACAGAGACAGAAAGTATGTGTATATCAGAGGAACAACCGACCCTCTAAGAGTACAGAAGGAGACCTATCCCATGCATGAACTGAAGTAGCAGAGTAGTACAGGCTTCCAAAAGTGATGTTGCTAGATATTAGACTAAAATATGTTATACAGAAGCAAGATAAGGAGAGGGGGACTGTGTGGTCAGTATTGAAGGGTTCTATGAGATATGGAGTGGCATAATGAAGACNTAGAAACTATATGACTTAGATTTAATGTTTAAAAGAATTGAGTTTTACAAGGTTGAAGGACAACTAAGAAATTTGGGGTACACTAAGTAATTTGGTTGGACTTTGTTGTAAGATCAAGGGAAGTATTAAAGGTTTTAGCTGGAAAATTCCATAATTGTATTTGAATTTTAGAAAGGTCATTCTGGCCATGGGGTGAGGAAGGAGTGGAAAGAGGCAGTAGTGGAGACAGGATACCCAGTCAGAGGCTGTCATCACAGTCTGGGTAAGAGATAATTGAAACCTGAAGTATGTTTGAGGCAACAGGGTAAGCTGGGGCTGTGAAATATTTTGGAAATCAGATCAGGAAGGGTGATTCATATGAAGTTGCAAAGAAGGATTTACAGGATGGAGCAGTCAGGACCCTGTCTCTGTCTTCAAGGGGGACAACTGGGTTACTCTGAGTCGGAGAACACAAAGTACAGCAAATTTTAGGAAGCCAAGGTGTGGTAGGGAATTATTGTCTGGGCACCATGGCTATGGAGGCTGAAAAGCAGATAATATGTGAAAAGGTGCATAGGTGCATTCTTCCACTGAGAAAATTCGGGATAGAAATACACTTTGACAGTTAGACAGATCATTCTCTGTAAGGCAGTTATGGAAGTGTCATGAAAACTGGATTGAAGATTTTGTCTATAGGAATCTACTTAAGAATATTTGCAAGAAAATGCCATTCTATTCCAAATCTGTTTTAAGGACCTAGTTAGTGCCAAGTCACTCCAGCTCACTTGGGACAAGACATTTTTTTTTGAAAATAATCAAAGGACTTCTGAAAATATAGAAATATTCTGGTATAACTATCTGGTATCTTGAATTTAGTATATCTGAAAACTGTATCACAAAGAGCCCATGGACATTCAGTGGTTATAAACTTGAGGTATTTGATTATCTCTAAAAATTTTTGAAGGATGGCATTGGAGGAGGGGCAAGGAAGGTAAAAACTAATGTCTTACACCAGATAAGAAAAATTTTGGCACAAATACATCTTAAACTGAGGTTTGGGAGATTAAGAAGTGAGTTCTCCCATGCTATGTTATCCATAGCATTTCAAATCAGATGACAAACATTTTGAAACAAAGAGGTAGGGTGCCCAACATGTTGATTTTATAATTAACTTTTCATGAAACCTTTTAAATTCCACAGCAATTAATGCAAACAAAGATGTTATTTAAGGACACAATATTTTCCACTAATATTTCATATTTCATGATTTAAGTAAGCATGAGCATTCTACCAAATCTGTTTCTTGACATTCTCTGGAAGTCATTTTTCAGTGGGCAGCAGGTATCCAGACAGCTTACTCTGCGGANTGGACAGTACAGGATCTGGGATTTGCATGTGTATCTTGGGATAGCTTCACAATCAAGAAATCCATTTTTAACATATTGTGACACTGAGTCAGTGAAAGAAATTGGCCATTCTTGAAAATGTTTTGACAGCCTAAACTTCACTGTCAGATGACAACTGGTGTATGACACCCCACCCCCTCACCTCCTGAAGAGTAGGATCATTGCTAGATGATCAACAATTACTTTCAAACTTTACAATAAAAAGTAGACGTTAAACAACGCTTGAAGGAGGGAAAATATTTTTCTTTTTTTATTATTAAAAAGATCTTCTACTCCTTTTACATAACAACCTCAGATCCTCCTCTCCTCTCTCCCTCCCTCCTCTGCACCACCAGCTTCCCCCCTCAACCCACCCCCACTCCCACCTCCTCCAATACAAGGTCTCTCTTGGTGAGTCCCCGGACTCTGGCACTCTCAGCCAAGGCAGGACAAGACCCTCCTCCCTGCGCCAAGACTGCGCCAGGTGTCGCACCACAGGCACTGGGCTCCAAAAGGTCATCCCTGGTGCGAGGGAAAATATTTTACAACTTCCAAAATATTCCCTAATTTTGTCTCCTTCTGCCCAATGTTATTGTCCCTATGAGCAAGTGTCTTGTTTCTACACAATTCTACTGCTGATTTTTCAGTGGCTTCAGGCTTTATCTGTCTTCTTTTTATTGGATTTCCTGGTTAGTAGAGATTAATAGTTGATAAATTGATGAAAGGCATTCTCAAACTAATTCCCAATTCAGGTGTCTCGCCAATCCCCATCCCTTACTACCATTGTAAAATCCCCAACAGTAGAAACAGGTATTATTTAGTGAACTCTAGCCCTCTTAGAGCTGTGATAAATATTCTTCAGTCTCTGTATCAAGCTTATTCTCATCACAGTCTTGAGAGATGAGGACAGATTGCTTNGTTTAGAGATAGAAACTCAAAGATGGAAAGTATAAATTCTCTGTCTTTAACAAGTTGATCAAAATGCTCTGTCAGACAGCAAACATGCTTCAGACAGCAGCACACTACAGCACATTGCAATGCAGTGCAGTGTGGTATAGCACACACTTCTTTTTGTCTATTCATCTCTCCTGTTCTTAGGCTCGTTGGATAGCAAATTTCCCTACAGCACTTCACTGGAGAATATCAGAGAGCATAAGAAATAGTTTTAAACATGAAATAAAATTATCTTTGTATTCTNTATGCTTGGAAAATGATATAGGTAAACTGTCTTATGATAGTACTAACCATCTTTGGATATCTGCTAAGAGAATAAGTAACTATGACATTGACCCTGNCCTCCTAATCATCAAGTTTTCTTAACCACGAGACCTTTAAATGATACATGGATACATAAATCTGCTCCCCCATTCCACTGTTGCCAACACAGACTCTGAGAGAAGGTTCCACAAAGACATTTGGTTTCTGAAAAATCCTGGAAAACTAACAAGTATGTAATTCAGGAAATTCAAACTCAAGGTCCCTTCCTTGCCAAGGCACAAGTGTCCACAAGAACAGTGTCATTAGTCTTTTTGAAAACAGGAAGCTGTGTAGCTTTGAGCAACGAATGGCACTTCCTGCTTGTTCTCCTTTGTATTAGGTTCCAACAAGGGTGTGTTCTACTGTAAGTGAGATGCTTGCCAATGAGCAGGCCTGACCAATAAAGAATAAAGGTCGCATATTATTGTCCATTATCCTTAGAATGATTGACAGATTTCATAGACACATTATGCTGTTTCACATTTTCATATACTGAGTTGAATGAAAATCAAATATCTGTTTTAAATTCAGACTTGATGGAAAGGTATTGCCATGATTTTTAATTTGTTCTCCTTAAGATTTTGGGATTTTGAAAAGGTATTTCTCTGATATGTTACATCTGAAGTCTTGGTTAATAAAGCCATCTATAGTTGGCACTACATGTATGCACATCCAAGGTCTCTAGTCCAGGAATTTGATTCAATAGGTCCAATAGGGCTATATATGCCTTTTCAAAGATCCCAAGAATATTCTGGAAGTATTACTCTGGTGAACACTCTAAAGGATGATTTAAGGATAATAAAAGCTCATAGTTCAGGACTTGAGACTCAGCTGAGGTTATGGTATGTTCATCAAATATCCACACATTTGTCAAGGGACTATGAAAGGATTAATAGATTAAAACAAAGAGTTATTCCAGGGATAATTTCTACATTAACAGACAATTCATTCCAATGTTCATTTAATTCCTGATTTCAGAAAATACATGGACACTATCAGCAAGAAATGTCTATAATGATCATTACTTGGAAATGTGTTTCACTGACTAAAAGAAGCAAACNTTTTAAGATTCACCTTTTTTGAGGGACAGGGCTTCTTTATATGATACAGTATAATTTGAAATTTTTCTTGCTTGAAGTTTGACTTAAAGATTGTTGAGAATCATTCTTTCTTTGTTACCACCCATGGGCATGAGGAGAAAAGGAAATGTATCCATGTTAACATAATAGAAATAATAATTGCATTTTGCAGATCATAAGTGCTGGCAATATCCAAGCTCCCAGCCCCTAAATAAATACATCTTGCTGTGATAAAAGCATCTCTGTGAATTCCCTTGTGGTGGTGCATGCCTGTAGTTCCAGCTCACAGGAGATGTTGACAGAATGGTCCTGAGTTCCATAGTGAGACCCTGCTCAAGAAATAAAGTAATCTCCACAAGACAGTGCCCACTATTTCCCATCATCTTCATGCAATCAGTCCTTAAAGTCTTCTCTCCCTATATAGTTCTACATGCAATGTATGGTCTTGCTGTTTTTGAGCTACAGGAAGCTACATGCTGTCTCAATCCATTTCTTTTATCTGCCTCCTTCTTCTCTTACAGGTATCATCTTTTGAATATCATTTAATTAATCTAGCAAATAATCTGAATGCCCCCTTTGAGGGCTTATCTTTCCTTCTGTTCCCACCTGTCTGTGCCCCAGCCTAACCAAGGCTCATTGCCGGCCTCCTGAATAGTTTAACAATGGTTCTTATACATTCATCTCAGTTTCCTTTAATGCCATTTCACAAATATTCCTTTCTAATAAGAGTAAGTCCACCAATTTTAAAAGAGCTCATGAACTGTGTTGATGCTTTTGGCTGCCCTCCGGAGGAATAATTTTGTCATTGCTTAATTTGTCAATGGCTTCTGCAAGTCAGCACCCTCTTCCCAATCTAACACAAAGGATCAAATCACCCAAGTTGTTAAAAACAAAATAAAACATAAAATGTCAAAAATAGTCCAAATATGTAAAGCATGCCCACATAAATANCCAAGAAAATAANTGGCTTAGAATAGTCCATGCTGTCTCCCATGTTGTTTTTATGTTATTGTCCGTGTCCATATTCAATTCATAATTCTATCTCTAAAATTTCAATATGATATTTTTATTCCTAGTATGTTGTTTTTGAACATGATTGCATTGTGTACAATAGTTTTTCCACAGTTGACTCTGGTGTTCTAAATTATTATTCTTATTTCTTCCTTAATTTTAGCTTCAATTTATTGTTTTTTTTTTAGGAAGGGTTTTCTTTTCACGAATGTAGAATATTTTGAAAAAGCATTTTACTACCTCCTGAAAATTAAATGACTAAACTCTATGTCTAAATTTAATACATTTATTTTTTGTTTTAGTATTTTACTTGATTTGATAATTGCCCTTCCCATATATTTAAGAAACTCATACAAGTCAAGAAATACAGACAATACCCTCTTATATTTTACTAGAAAGTAAAAGAAACAAAATGTTAGAGAAACAAAACTAAATTTCACAGCGCTGGCTTAAAAATTTATCAGATTTTTATCATTTCCAACTTAAAATCACAACTGGCAATAATGACTTATCTATATATTATATTGAAAATAGAAGACTATACGTGCTGTGAGAAGCTGTGGTCTCCTAATTACTATAAACATTAGCAGAAGGTTGTAAGCACAAATTCCTTCTCTGAAATTATTCATCGTTTTTAACTTTAAATTTTGTCCTTTTGCACATTTCCATACTTTATACTTTGGAATTAAAGAAATATTTTTAAACAAGTCTACAGTTATAATCGCAAGTAAAGTTTAGAGTTACATTCCAATGGTCATTGTTTCTTAGTAGCCAGAAGTACTGTTTGGGATGCAAGTACTCAGTCACAGGTGCCATTGTGTCCCATGATCATCTTTATTAGTACACTGAAGATCTCCAAACAAGACACGTGGTGGGACACCTTTTATTTGTTTTATATTAATATTATCTGATTCTTCTGCTGACTTATATAAGACAGGAAATTTCTCCCAACTCTCTCCCATGAAGCAACATTCCTTGTCTTGATTTTATATCTCTGGGTCAAGCTCAAAAGATCTCCCAACTTGATGAGGATCCTGCATTCTTTTCATTTTCCTCTTATCTCTTAGGGTAACAACTCTGCCAGATAGTCAGATGACATCAGTTTGAATTCGAAGTTGGTTTTCTTGTCTTAGGCTAAATGTTTTCAGTTTCATGTGATTTACAGTCAAGATACTCTGCTTAGCTCAAGCTATTTCTTAATTTATTAATAAACAGAATAACCTATGTTATATTTTAATTCAAAGCTAATTTAGCCTATCTATGATCAACTATATGTGTGTCTCTCCCCTCCCCCACGTTAAGAGGATGAAAATAACCTGGGGGTTGATGCCATGCAAGCATGAAGACTAACCTTAGTTAAATCCCCCAGATCCCACATAAAAATGTCAGNTGCATTGACACATGCTTGAAGTTTCAGAGCTCTGAGGGTCGGGACAAGAGAATCTCTAGGGCTTGCTAGTCATTCACTCTTGCCAAATGGGCCAGCTTGAGGTTCAAGGAGATACCTTGTCTAAACAAACAAACAAATAAATAAATAAATAGGTAGAAAGTGACTAAGGAAGACAATTGATGTCAACTTCTGGCCTCCACATATGCATGCCCACCCCCTACATACACACATAAACATACACGTGCAACACACATACACTTACACTACACTACACTACACCACACACACACACACACACACACACACACACACAATGAGGGAAAGACATTTGTTGAATATTTTGAATTGTTTTGTGTAGAGTGTATGTTCTCAGTACTGCTGGCCAATCACTGGCCAATACCATATAACGCTTTCTGACACTGATTCTGCAGCTACTCATGTACATCCAAATCATGAGACTGTGAAGCTGAAGATGACATCACCTCCAATCTTCTAGTTTTATGGATGAGTTAACTAGCAGACAGACGGTGAATTACAGGCCCCAGTCATTGATAATCTCAGTAGCATAATTAAGGATAGACACAAGATCACTGTGTTTCATATCAGTGCTATATGTACCATGCTAGCATATTTAGTTGATTATAATAAAGTATTTTTAAAACTGAAGACACAGTACATGTTAATATATAATGTGTATATGTATTTTTTCTCATAAAACTGTGAATAACAACCTTTCAAGAGATGCAGTCGGTTGAAGATACCATCCCTTTGTGAATTAATTGTACAGTTTTACATTTCAATAAACTGAAGTCAATGTTTCAGAAATCCGTATTTTACTAACTTTTGATGTAAGAACAGATGTTTGATAAGTCCATTATCAGACAACAAAATATCTTTTAAATGTTCACTTAAGTACTAGGTTAAAATAATTTTACATTAAATTTGTTAGTTTAAAATTCTATGCCAATTTATGGAAGATGTCTTTTGTATACAAGAATTATTCATATTTGTGTCTTCACACTTTAATATAAAGTTGACTATCTTTACAGTGGTAATTTATTATTGATAGGTCCACAGTGCCTGACTTGTTTGACCTCTCTATGCAGGTGTTGAGATGGGAATGCCAATCCATGCAGTGACTAATATTAACTTTATGAAGTCAAAGAATCATGCAAATTTTGCTCTATATTTTTCAACTAACAATAACTTACTATATATGAGTAACTCCCTACTAATTTCCTTTGTCAAAAAAACCAAATTTTTTTCCTAATTTGATTAAAACATAATGTATTATATTTGTATTGCACCCTCTGTAGCACTTTGAAGTTATTTTATTATAGTTATGTTTAGTTCACGCTAATTAAAACAGTATATTTTCATAGTACGTTTATTGATAGTATAGATTCTAAGGCTATCAAATGTGAGCATTTCGTGAAAATGACTACCCTATAGCACAATCTGACCTTTGAAAGTTGCAATATACTTGGCAATGCTGTTTTTGGCAAATAAATTTGAATAAATCTTGTCCTATTTATTTTGGAAAATATATGGATGGCATGGCTCTTTGTATCTGTGAAAAGGACTTTGCTAAATCAATTGATTTTGGTGCATTCAAATTTTATGGATCAGTTTGTAATGTCTCCAAGTTATCATAAGATGTGATATTTTTCTTTTAATCTGTTCCTCCCCCCAAATGACATCCATATTGCATTAACTTTAGGTGAATTGGTCTGAAATTGCTTTGTTTTAGTTACAGTAGTTACAGGACCCTGAGTTGAAAGAATTCCTGGAAACAGGAGCACTGTTTCTCTCCTTTCTTTTCGTTTATCATAACAAATTCAGCAAAACTGAAGGACTATTTAACCTCCACAGGTCTGGGATGAAAATCTTGCAAAATCTGCTGAGGCATGGGCAGCCACTTGCATTTGGGACCATGGACCTTCTTATTTGCTGAGATTTTTGGGTCAAAATCTATCTGTACGAACTGGAAGGTAGGAAGCAGATAAACAATGAAATTAGTAAATAGGCAAATTGACAAGATAGAAAAATCTGCATTTACATAAGTGTGTACACAGGCATGTGTGTATATGTAACTATGAGACAATTCTTACTGACAGGATATTTCCTTCTAGTGTAGAATATCATGACCAACATTCTATAACTCCATTCTTATGGTCGCTTTCATTAGAGTTAAAGTATTTTAACTATTGCCATTGCCTAATAAATCCTAATTATTTATAAAATTCCAATAGAGTAAATTTTCTGCATAAATTAAATAAGACTTGGATGATTGCTGAATAGTTTGTGTCTTTCTGTTTTTGGAATGGCCTGGCATGTACTTAGAGGAATGAAGGTTCATTGGGCATTTTCATGCTTTTCTCTTTCTAGAGAAATCAATTGCTCTAGCAGACAGTGATTGTGATTGTCAGGAGTGGCAATGAGCTTCGTATAATGAATAATCTCATAACACTTCTATGGTGTAAGACAAGTCCTCTAAATAGCTCCCTGTTGTACTGAGTCTTTTTTTTTCTCTTTCTCTTGATGTCTAGATATCGCTCTATTCTCCAGTTGGTCAAGCCATGGTATGATGAAGTGAAAGATTATGCCTTTCCTTACCCCCAGGATTGCAACCCTCGGTGTCCTATGCGATGCTTTGGTCCCATGTGCACTCATTATACACAGGTCATTTCAACTGCTATGTTCTTTCTTGATTCTTACCTTTAAAAATGCTTTTCTTATTTTGGTGACTGTTGATATTTTCAAACAATATTGGAATATATTGATTTATTTTTGCAGATGGTTTGGGCCACTTCTAATCGAATAGGATGTGCAATTCACACTTGTCAAAACATGAATGTCTGGGGATCTGTATGGCGACGTGCAGTGTACTTGGTCTGCAACTATGCTCCAAAGTAAGTACCAAGTTGAGTTCCATTTCCTGGATCCTTGACTGAAGTTAGAGACCAGCAGTAAGATGGGCATTTTTTTATAGTTATAGAAGTAAAAGTATTCTACAGTACTTCTTCATCTTCACCTGCTCTTCATCCCCAGCCTCATCATCATCCCTGTAGACCTGAAAAATGGCAGGGTAAAGGTTTCTTTTCACAAGGACAAGAATTATGGGTTAAAATTGTTAGGAATACATATTAAAACACCTGAACTCATTAAGTTCTCCTTGCCATCACTGCTGTCATCATAAGTGTAAGCGCTGTGTTTCATAACCATTGATATCTGTATCAAAGGCATCACAAAGCATCCTGTATGTTGTCAGGACAATATTCTGAATTATCAGTACTAGAATGTTGGCTTACCTATTTCACTAGGAAAGTAACATATTGGAAAAGACTCTCTCCTTCTTTCTCTCATTTTTTTTTAGATTTAAATTTATTCAATATCATCATTCTATAGCTTACATAAATATAATACCAATTTGCCAGAGATTACAAATCCAGTTGTATATTTGAATATTCCATATAAAGATCAATAAACATTTGCTAATATTTAATAAAATGCCTTCCTGCTAACTGTAACTCTGAGGATGATAAAGTGTTCCTATATTTATACAGAGTTCTCTTCCCACTTGGAATAAGTACCAAATGTGCAAGGGATTTATGATACTCGTGGTATCTTCCAAAGTGAGTCTCAAACAAAGATTTTCTCCAGCTTTTCCGGCACATGGAGGGAGGGGGACAATGTGTCATAAGTAAACACATGACTCATTTATATGGTGCTGGGCCTGGGCCAATCCTTCTAAAAAGTTAGAAAATTTGTGATTTTCCTTCAGAATTATTGTAATGAGGAGTCTGAAAAACTATATCTCAAAAGATATTTAAACCCTGCATTTGTTTGATATTTTTACTTTTATGCCTATTATCTTCCTATGAAGCATTTACTTTTCCTCCCTGTTGTAAATTGCCCAGGTTGTAATGAGATGACCAAAGATAGATTTTAAAAATTCATTTAACTCTTCTGTTTCCACCAAATAACAGAATTTCCTAATAATAGTAATTGATTTACAGGCCCCAAATATGAAGCATTGCATTAACATTAATGTATTATAGCACTAACATTAATGGATGACAGTCTTAATAAAAACATTAAGATATTATACAATTAATGTATGATAGTCTTAACCAAAACATTAATATATTATACTATTAATGTATGATAGTCTTAATAAAAACATTAATGTAGCTGGGCAGTGGTGGCGCACGCCTTTAATCCCAGCACTTGGGAGGCAGAAGCAGGAGGATCTCTGTGAGTTTGAGGCCAGCCTGGGCTACCAAGTGAGTTCCAGGAAAGGTGCACAGCTACACAGAGAAACCCTGTCTCGAAAAAAAAATTAATGTATTATACAATTAATGTATTATAGTCTTAATAAAAACATTAATGTATTATAGTCTTAATAAAAATCACAGGTGATTAAGGCTTTTAAAATCTTGACTGGGAGGTGAATATTATTTTTCCAATTTCAGTATGAAGTTTTCTGTAGGCTAATGCTTTCAGTGGAAAAGGAGAGAGAAAGAAAAATGAAGAGAGAAAGAAATAATATGTGAATAAACGGGTTTGAACAAAAAAATTAAAGAGTAAATTATATATGAATTGACTAACTGTTGAATATTATTATCCTCAATTCAATAATAAGTATGATTTTTGTAAAAGTTTGTAATATATGATAATACTACCATATAATAAATTTTTAGTTCTGTGTTTTTGTTCCCAAAATATGTGCCTAGTAGGTTAATTTTTTTAAAAAATAAGTAGAAAAATATGAAATTATATAACATAGGCTGATTCCATATACTGTTCTCATATACCTTAGAATNAATACATAGTGAGAGATAAGATTCTTATTACAGAGTGGTAGGATTCAAGAGCAGCTGAGAACATACAGGTCATATGATTGGAGGAGAGGCTTTGAGTGCTTCTAGATAAGCGTGTGATGTCATCAAAATGACCCTCAATGTATCTTATCCTCCAGGCAGTCGGTAGAATCCATTAGGTGGAAGTGGGAAGTCCTAAACCTCCCCTTCAGTTTGTGATACGAATAGTTAATTAGTGAGTTTTTAACGTGTACTCCTTCATAAGTTGAAGATAGTCTAAATTTGTAGCTGAGTAGTTTGCTAATTTTATGGCCTGTATATGTGCTTCACAGTCACCTTTGGATCTTATTTAGGTTAAATGCAGACTAGGGTCTGTTGTGCTCAACTCTGATTTTTAGCATTGCTAGCCAAACTTCTTTTTTCATTTAATTTCCTTCATTTTGCTATCTGTATTAGTATTCNAATACTGAAAATAAGTTTTTGTTATCCTTTATTGTAATTTAAAGAACAAAACACCAGAACCAGCATAGAACCAGCTCAGATATTCTGAATAGTGAATTTGTTTCACTATTGTAATCATGATATCATCACAGTGAGAAGGACCAATCAAGTAGTTGTATGTACTCACGGTCATGAAAAATCAAAGAGCATTAACTAGAAACTGAACTGATTTGATTTTCCTATGCTGAAAAAGATTTGAGAATCACTTTTGCACCTATGAGCCATTATTCTCTCACTATGAGAACAGTTGGCTTCTTATTTTATATAGATTAGAATCTTAAATTTTTCATAGCTTTTAAAATAAATCTTATGAACATTTGTAACCAAATTTTTTTTATTCTTCTCTCAACTATTACATCCTGGCTGCAGTTCCCCCTCCCTCCCCATTCCCTGTCTCCCTTCTGATGAGAGCAAGCCTCCCAGGAACATCAACCAAGCACAGCACAATATGCTTCAATAAGATCAGGCACATAGCATCATATCAAGGCTGGACTAGGCCACTCAGTAGGAGGAAAAGGGTCTCACAAGCAGGCAAAAGAGTGAGAGCAGCCCCTGCTCCTACTGTTAGGAATCCCACAAGAACACCATAACACCATATTCAGCCATAACACATATGCAGAGGACCTAGGTCAGATTCCTATAGGCTCCCTGATCTCTGCAAGCCCCCATAAGTCCTGGTCAGTTGATCCTGTGGGCCATGTTCTCATAACCAAATGTTTTGTGTATAGAAATTTATTATTCATTTCAGACCCTCCAACAAACTACTTGAAATTTTTATTACATTATCATATATAATTTTTTCCAGTGTGACATTTTATACATGTATATAATGTATTTTGATCATATCACTCTCAGTGCCCTCTCCAGTATCTCCTCCTATTCTGATGACGCCACTCCTTTCTCCAAACCTCTGCTTTCTAATTCCACATCTTTTCTGTTGACCTAATGAGTTCAATTAGTGTTACTTACAGGATCATGGAGTCTTAGGAGCACCTCCCCCAGCTATAACAGAATGTTAGTGGACCCAGTCTTGTGCAGATCTTATGCAAGTAATCACATTTACTGTGACTTAAAATCCTAGATACTTTAAACAGTGCTAAGAGGGAGTTAGCACAAGTTGAGGAGCATTATGCATGCCCTTGTGCTACTACAATACCGCTAGAGCAGAAGACAAATGTGGTGGATGGATTGAGCCTAGCGTCCATGATTTATAATATCACCAGAAATTATAAATAGGACTTTATTACTTACCTGTCAGTTAAGATTCTGTTCATTTACTCAGAGAGAAAGCATTTTAAAAGCAAGAAATACGGGATACGCTGCTTTGGAAATTTAAAAAAATGAATGTAATTTTCAGGGCCTTATAAAATATATTCTTCAAAATGACCATCACGTGTCAAGAGTATGTGAGCACGTGTGTAAAAGTAATCTGGTTTTGGGGTGAGTGAGCAGCACTAATGTCGTCTTTTCCTTTTTCCTCCTAGGGGTAACTGGATTGGAGAAGCACCATACAAAGTAGGAGTGCCATGCTCATCATGTCCTCCGAGTTATGGGGGAGCCTGTACTGACAATCTGTGCTTTCCAGGAGTGACATCAAACTACTTGTACTGGTTTAAATAAGCTTATCCTTTTTCCTCTGGGAGATACATTGGTTTTTGGACTCATAAGCGTATATATATATGTATATTGAAGTTTGAACATATTATACATATTTTATTATAATCCTGTTCTCATTTTAGTGGTCAGCTGTCTGGTGTTTGTCTAGGGTGTTAAGTCTTAGATACAAGCAAAACATCAATTTCTATTTTTTGACCTTAAATTTAAGTTAAAATATTGTATATGTAGTGATGACATAGTTGTTGCATCCAATTCCAAAACCTGCATTCTAGGGAAATTACGTTATGTCCCTAAGGAGTGAAATGTATGTTCAAGCTGTAATATATGTGTATTCATATGTACACATATATATATATATGCACACACATATGTGTGATGTGACACATAGACAATAATATGATGTGATAATTAACAAGGAAAAATGAAAAATATATTTGGGTATATGGGACACTTTCAGGATCATTTCTACAATACCCAAGAAAGGATAATTTGCAACTCAGTGATATTTGGAAGTAATTTAATTAAGCAATCGTGGAATTTGTTCTGGAAATACTTTATTTTATTTGGGTCTACAAAATGTATGCTGAAGTTATGGAAGTTTCCATAACACACCTTTTGCTTAGTTTCATTTTTTTTGAACGAGTAAATCTATTGAGTGTTTACTTTGACTAATTCACTTTGCTAGTTATGTTCTGATAATGCAAAGATGATTACATGTGATTCCTGCCTTTGAGAAGCTGTCAGAGAGGTCCACAAAACAGCATAGCCTAGTAATTTGGCTATAAATTATTTTTAGCTATTCATTTTTCATGTGTTTTCAGGAACAGACATAATAACCACTTATAGGTGGAATGGATAGTAAGTGCTGCTGTCTCATATGTAAAGTGTCTGTTTCCCAGGAAACTCCAATATTTAAATGAGATATGGAAGGTGTCATAGTCATACTGCTGTGAATAGACACCATGACCAAGGAAGCTTATAAAAAGAAAGCATTTAACTGGGGGCTTACTTACAGTTTCAGGGGGTTAGTCCACGATCATCATGGTGGGAAGATGGAGGCAGGCAGGCAGGAGGCATGCACTGGAGCGGTAGCAGAGAGTTTATTCCCTGATCTGCAGGCAAGAGGCAGGGAGAGTGAGACTGGGCCAGGTCTGGGTTTTTAAAACATCAAAGTCAACCCACAGTAACAAATTTCCTCCAATAAGGTCACACCCTCTCCAGCATGGCCACACCTCCTAGTCCTCCCTAAACAGTCCACCAAGCAACACCTTATATGCAAATATGTGAGCCTATGGGAGCTATTATCATTCAAATCACCAAACCATGTAAGAATCAACAACTGCTTAGAGATTTCTGGAGCAGAGAAGGTTAGGATGAAAACAAGATCCTCAGAATACTGATAAAGTCCAAGAACAGTAAGAGGTATGAATAATCACAGGACTAGCATGTTGGTACAAAAAAGACCAGTCAGAAGGCTACAGAAGAGTGTAACACACCTTGGGTCCCATTAACAAAAGTTGAAGGATAATAGAAGGAAATGTGTAGGGTTGAGGGCACATTCATCTCATTATTTTTCCTGCAATTAGTGGAGGAGGTCCATCTACCTACAGTCTGGAGCTTTTGAGTATCATAGTCCAGATCCTCCATAAATACCACATGCAGTCATTTTGCTAATATAGCCCTCCCTCTATGGACGTTTTTGAAAGAACTAATTACGAAACTTTATTTTTATAGAAGAGTAATTTTCAGTTCCTCATTAAGTTTGTTTATGAAAATCAAGTAAATCATTACAAAAACTTCTCTCATGAGGTTAGGAAATACATGTCTTAATTTACAAAATCTTTTTCAGAGAGGACAATACAATATCTGGGTCAAGACATGGAGCAAATTATATTTTAAAAGAGTGTGTGTTTGCACACACACACGTGAGCATGAGTATAGACTTACAGAGCCAGTAAACATGGTCGTTTCCGAGAGCAAACAACAGAAGAAAGCTACTCATTTAAACTCCACACACAGCTGCAGTGTCTTAGGCGGAGGCATTGAAAGACGGCAGATAGTTAATTAGATCCATTCAGTGGGAGAAGAATCCACCATCTGGATACTGGGCCTACTTGATGACAAACAAATGGTCTAATTACTTTTAAACACTGACAATTGGAACAAAATGTTTTGTTTTTAAGTGATCCTGCCTTGTGGAAACATATATGGGACTTATTTAAATAAGTATTTCAGGAATACAATAGTGAACAGAAGTATTATATAATACAGAGTCCATCCAATTTTCTTTTCTTTCTTTCATTTTATTTCCCTTAAGG
>LZPO01077003.1:14121-25379 GCA_001675575.1 Neotoma lepida
AAAAAAATAAAAATATAAACAGAGATATAGAGTTAAAATAACTTTATGAATGGCAGTTTAAATTCTCCATAAAAATCCTCCCTGTGCAAACCTGGTGTGCTCCAAATGGTTGCTTAATGTAGCAAACCACTTACATTCAAAATGCTATACTTAAAAAATGCTGTACTTAAAAAAGTTGTCGCAAAATTAAAAAGAGAATCATATAGCACTTGGCTGTAAACTGTACTCTCTGCATGTTTTTACATTCCAGTAACCTCTATCCAACTCTCTTTTTTGTTGTTGTTACCGAATTACTTTGTGCAAAAACGATTTAAATTACATGCAGTCTGACTGTGCGTGATAATTTGAACTGATTGTTAATGAATTCTGTTAGGCAAAGAGCTGCTGTAATCTCTATAGTCATCATGGCTTTGCTATCACTCCTTCCTGAGCTGCCTTTGAATGGACAACACACAGCAGCTGCAGGTGAACAGGCAGTTCCTCAAGTGTGCAAGAAATCGGTNGTATTTCACCATGCAGAGAAAGGAGGTCCGTCAAACTGAGTTACTTGCAAGATTGGCTTTAGGGTGTCAATGCAGCTCGAGTTTTAAGGTACAGAGGGTGTTGCTGATGTGTAGTGTAGTCTCAGCCACTGAACAACAGCTAGGTAAGACAGAGGCAAAGGATACATTAGGGACATATATAATATTTATGAAGAACAAAGCTAAGAACAAAGCTTCTTCAGAGCTTCTAGAGCAGGGGTTCTCAACCTTCCTAATGCTGCAACCCTTTAACACAGTTCTTCATGTTGTGGTGATTCTCAGCCATAAGATTATTTCATTGAAGTCATAACTGTAATTTTTCTACTATTATTAATCATAATGTAAATATCTGATATGTGACCCCCAAAGGGACTGCAACCCACAGATTGAGAACCTCTGACCTTAGATTGAGCTCAGTTGACTAGAGAGGAGTCCTTGGGCAACTTAAGGTTCTAAGCCTGAGTGTTGTCATTCATCTAGTAATTTCAGTTCTAACTCTAATAATTCACCTAGTAATGCTAACTTCTGCTTTTCTCAACAGCAGTATCTATCTCCTAAACTCTTTCAGCTAGGCATTTTAGCATGATACNGCATATAAACAATAACATAAATCTTGACACATAAAGCAGGCACTGATACACATGTGTTTGTGCACAAAGCAGTGGTTTTCAACCTGGGCAATTTTGTCCCAGGAGAGAAATCTGGCAAGGTGAACAGTAATTTTTTTTATTATCATAGCTTAAGGAGATAAAATGCAACTGGTATCTCCTAAGCAGAAGATGAGGACAATACTCTCTTGTATATCCATTGTCTGGCTCAAAGTCTGGACACTGCTAAGCAATCGAAGGCACTATTTGAATATCCATCTCAGTGGGAAATTGACTGTTTATTGGATGCCCTCATTCCCAGGAAGAAAAATAAACTCTCATTTTCACCATGACCATGACCATGATCATTGTGCTATTAACATGGTAACATGGCAAGTCCTTCTTGAGTTAGAGGAAGCCTAGAGTTTGCCAATGTGTGGTGCCAATTCTATTTCCACATTCAGTATTCAATACTACATTAATTGCTGTCAACAATAGATGGTTTTCCCGAACCCCTACTTCTGCCAATCTTTTTTAGGGTGGATTAAACCACCACCAAGAGATTTAAAGCCAGCAGCATATGGGAAAGGGAATAAAAATTAAACATTGTCAAAAACCAAGGCTGTTTGGAAAATCGGAAGGAAACAAAAATGGCCCGAGATGACTGTGTGTGGCAGACTGTTTGGTCTGCTTCCAGTTCAAGCCTTCAGAGAGAGACCATCTCATGATGGGTTTTGAGAGGCCCTGATTGACAAGTCTGTGGGTTGTTCTTTCTCTTTCCTCCTCTCCCCAAAGCAGAACTCCTTAGAATCTCCAGGCTTACCCGAATGTTGGAATCACCTGAGACTTTTCAGTAAAGTCCCCAAGGAACAGCGATTCAATTGGTCTGCTGGAGACAGTCGTACCTGAGCTTTCAAACAGTTCAAAAACTTTAGATTTCTCAGCTGGCTCTACTCTGTAGGACCTTCAGGGACTCACACTCCTCAGAGGGAGGGCCAAGCAGACGTTGCTTTCCCAGAAAAGAAAAGGCAATTTTGAAATAGGCCTAGCTATGAACTTAAGAAGAGTGGATTTCCTAAACGAAACCAGATGTGCTTATCAAATCACGTGAGCCTCATCTAGTCACCCGTGGAGCACTGCTGAGTCAGCCNAACGCTGGGCTCACTGTAGGAATGTGATTATAGAACACATTCTCCATCTCTCAGTAGTGCCACCTGAAGATGTCGCTGGGACCAACCTGGTGGTTTGTTTAAGAACAATACATTCTTAAACATGTTTCTTCTTTTTCCATCTCAGGAATTTGCTTACAGATGTAGGTATGTTATACATTAAGTAGCCCTCCAGCTTCCTCCTCTCTCTGACATAGCAGGGTAGAATTTTACTTCTCTACACACTCCCACTTGCTAAAGTGTGGGGTGCTTGTGATGAGCACACTGAATCCCAATGTTCAGTCCAGTGTTGGATTCATAATAAACTCTTTTATTACATAGAATGAGGTCATGGGCTTCTCATCTTTCCCATTGCCTCTTCAAACTGGAGTCTTGGCCAGGACATTGGCAGGAGTTCCCAGAACATCCTCTGCTTATCCCAACTAATTTCACACAATAAGGTATGTTCCCCAGAAGACAACCCCAAAGCCAGAGAGGCCATCACCTGAATAAGAACCTATAAAATGCCAATGCCTGGATCAAAACATCCCATATTTGAAAGGAGTGTGTGTTTCAGAGATTTTTCTGACAGCAGAGAAAGATCCAGCTTGTAGACTGTTCATCTACACATGGCCTGTTTTTCTCCTAAACAGAAGGAAAGTGAGATTTGTAGAAGCAAAAGCAAGAAAAAAAATGAAAAAGTGATTTTATTGAGTATTGATATCTAATATCTATTGATATTAGAAAGTATCAGAATCACCTGGCTTCTTGTATCCATGATACACTGTGATGCTGATACAACACAGTGGCATCTTGTTGATCTATGTGAATGAATTCTTTGGTTTTCCCCACTCACCATCCTAAAAACTGACAGTAGAAAAATGTGTTACAAATTAATATGAAATTTACAATGTATATAAAAGTTTGTGCTTGCACTTTTCAATTCTATCCCAAAATAATCTTGTACAGTAATGCTTTATTCTGTTTCATAGGACTTTATTCTTTGAAAGTGTAAAATATGAATTTTCCTGCAAATGTCCTTTCTTAGATCACAGTGGGTTTGTGTATGTGTGTTTTCTTTTTTCATCTAGATACGCAACTCACAAATGAAAAGCATGCAGAAGAGAAACCTATTAATGCTATCATTATAAATTCAGTATCCGAATTCAGTATCACAGATGGACCAGCCCAGGAAAGCCCCAATGAGAAAAACCTGTCAGGATCGAGCACTTCACTCTCCTCCCTTGAAGAATGCCAAACGAAATTTCCCTACCTCCAAACTAATACTTCAGTTCATCGGAGGGATGCTGATGGTATGTTTCTCGGAATACAACCCATCTCTAAATAAAGCTCCCAACCCCAGCCCTTGTAAAATCACTACATATGCTGTTAGAAAGAGGGGGGGGGTCTTTATGAATATTAAACAGGATGACTTTGATTTGAAAACCCTGATGAATGACATGTGTCAAGGTCACTTTGTAGCTAGGAAGTGCTTGGCAGAGTGTTTGCTCCCAGAGCTGGGAATCAGAGGCTATGTGTTTTAAATAGCTCAGGCCAGAGCAGCATGCTCAGATGGGGCTGGAAAACCAGTAAAATNAAATAAAAATTTCTTTTCTCAGAAATGAGACCATTCTATCTGTGGCTTTAAGAATATGAGGGAAGGGGAGAACAGAGTAGAAAAGTAATAAAANGCTAGAAACAACAGACATGCGGGAATGGGGGGATGGCTCAGTTGGTAATCTGCTTGCTATGTAAGAATGAGGACCTGAGTTCAATGCCCAGAACCCACATAAAGAAGTTTGCAGTGGTGATACGATCTTAATTCTACCACTGGAGAGGTAGAAGCAGCATGATCCTTGGGCCTCTCTGGCCAGCCTGCCTAGCCTACTTGGTCAGTTCTAGGCCAGTGAGATACATTGTCTCAAAAGCCAAGGTAGACAGCACCTGAGGGATGACTCCCAAGGTTGACCTCTGACCTCTANACACAGATACAACCCCCACCCCAAACACAAATAAAAAAGATCATATAAAATATCAAGGTATTTCCATCAACCATCTCTGGGCAAGGGTTAACTCTAACTAACCCACTAGGTATTCTGATCAAGTGCAGCCATAGACCAGTGCACCCATATACTATGTACAACAAAGCCCATTTCAGAATGATTGGGTGCTAAGCAATCGGCACAGTCAAGTTCAAGCTCAGGGATCTTCCCCCACGATAGGTAAAGTTTAGCTCAGAGGAACTTTGCAGTTGTTTCTCCAGGGAACATGAACCATCAAGAGTTCCCTAGTATTCCAAATCTGCACTTAAGGTTGCATTGAAATAGTCCCTGGGCTTCTTAGAGGTNGTGTTTCCCATCTGCACCTCATAGTCATTACTGAAAATAAGAAACATGGTTAAAGCTTGTATAAAAACCCCTTCATGCTGGGCGGTGGTGGCGCACGCCTTTAATCCCAGCACTCGGGAGGCAGAGGCAGGCGGATCTCTGTGAGTTCGAGGCCAGCCTGGACTACCAAGTGAGTTCCAGGAAAGGCGCAAAGCTACACAGAGAAACCCTGTCTCGAAAATCCAAAAATAAAAAACGCTTCATCATCACATTAATTTAACTGCTCTGGAAGTTCATTAATTGGATGAAACAGGACAGGTTTGAGGTTTGCCTCTTTTGTTTTAACATCCCAACCTCAGTCTCTTAGTTAGACACCAGGGTTAGCAACAACCCACTGGCCAGTGTGGGGCTCAAGTGGAATACATGTACAAAGCATCTACTGCTGCAGCTGGCACATAGAAATTCAACTTTAGCTTTTCTTATGATTGCAGTTTTTGAGAGGAAAGAGAGAGACTTCTACCATGTGTTATAAATGTGCTGTCTTATGCAAACGTTGATATGGATACTTAAAAGCAGAGACTAGAGACTTGGTTGGTTAAGACTGCCAGGAAAGAATGTGACTAACAAAGCTGGAATTAAACAAGAGGGAACAGTGAGGACTGTGAAAAACTGAAGAAAACCTCAGGTAAAGGTCATTAAAACATCACTCTGAGAGGACGGCTGTGTCTGTCAAGTATTGTTCTCTCAATCACAAGGTTACAAGGCTAGATCTCCAGAACCCGTGTGAAGAAGGCAACATAGTGNTGAGTTTCTAATACCAGCACTGAGGAGGTAGGGGTACCCTGGGCTCACCTTTAGCCAATCAAGGCCACTTGATAAGCTTCAAGTCAATNCGAGACCTTGTCTCAAGGGAGGTGGACAATGTTCCTAAGGATGNCAAGTAAGGTATTTCTGTAGCCTTCAGAGAAAGAGGAAGGGAGGGAGGGGAGAGATGTAGATAGATAGATAGATAGATAGATAGATAGATAGATAGATAGATAGATAGATAGATAGATAGATAGATAGACAGATAGACAGATAGATAGAGTGAGTCACTTCTTTCACCCAACTCAAATCAGAAGAAACAATAGGTTTATAATTGCTAGATCTCTGTTTTGTTTTGTTTTGTTTTGTTTTGTTTTGTTTTGTTTTTATTTGAAACAGGGTCTCACTATGTAGCCCTGGCTGTCTTAGAACTCACATTGTAGACCAGGCTGGCCTGAACTCACAGAGATCCACCTGCCTCTGCCTCCCAAGTGCTGGGATTAAAGACATGCATCACTCTGCCCAGCTGAGTTGCCAGATCTTGAAGTAATCTAAAAATATGTAGAGAATAAGATTGTCACATGAAACTCCTAAATGTTATAATATTCATAATGACTGCTATTTACTTTCTGGCACACAAGGCATCTCTACGTGTCTTTGGNTCAACTTTATCTGTNGACTAGGACTTCCACTAGAGTTCAACTTTGGTCAAGATAAAGGGAAGGCATGAAAACAAGCAGGGGATGGGTTCTCCAAAAATCATCTAACAGCGTAGTGTTTCGGTGGGTTTTACTGGAGAAGTGGGGACGTGGCTCCTTGTGTGCACCAGGGTAACGATCCCAGAATTAGGAACTGTCATTATACACATTCAGAGACATAATATCCCCCACAGAACATGTCCTTCTGTCCACTTGGGAACCCAGAGAGAAGCATGAGGTCAGCTGTCTCCACTTCTCAGGGAAAGGGGAAAATAACCACTCTGTTTAAATGGTGACTGATACTTCAGAGCCTTGTGGCAGGAAAATAAGATTTCTCCTGTTCAAATGAGCAAAGGGGGATCAGAAGGAACGAAACTGTTTANTGTAAGAGGTGACNAAGACCAGTAGCACCCAGACAACTCAGGTTTTAAGCTGAGGATGTAGGTCATAAGCCACCCNTNCTTGCTCCCTTTGTGGAAAAATAAATCTCCCCAGTGAAGTTAGAGCTTTTGGTAGCTGGATAAAAGAGGAAGTAAAAGACTCATACTAAGACTCACAGATCATAATTTTAAAAAAAACCACTCATTATCTGAAACAGCAAGGAAATCAACAGTTAAGCCAGCCACTCCTCACTTTAGGGAATTTTTGATAGTAATTTAAGGGTGCCAAAATTGAGAAGTGGGGTCCTTGTTCAAACTGAGACCAATACAGAAATGTCTATTAAGAACACAGGGAAAACAGAAAGGAAACAGAGAAGATTGTGTCCACTTTCGTGCAGTTTGTGGTTAATTTATTTTGAAAAGTATAAATGAGTGCACAGGAATGGATGCTTAATTACTAATATCTATCTACATCATCTCCACTTAAAAAAGGGTGGAAAAAGCTCACATAGGCAGATTTTGTAAAAATGTGTTGCATCCATTAGCAGAGTTCACAGGGTGTGCTCTGATGGGAATTTCAAAGGATCTTTACTGAACTTCATAGTCTGGACTCCAGGAGTTTGTCAGTAGCTATGGTTCATCATGTGTGCTCTCTTCCCGGAGGAAAAGGAAAACACACCAGGGTACCCTGCATGTACCTGCACCCATGTCCATAATCTTCTACTTGCAAAAGCATCATGTGGAAAAGGAAGCCAGGGGCACACATCACCTTCAATAACAGGCTCCTTGGAAAGTAATCCTGGAAATATGCCTAATTAATGTATAATTTTGAATTTCAGACATCTCATCCAGGTGGAAGGAGAAAATCATAAATACAAGATACCTACAAAGAATAGTCTTAATTACACCATGGGCTACTGAATAAAATGATTACATTTTCTACACTGTAAATTTCACACAATTAAATGCAGTGGTGTCACCTTATAAAGTGTTTCAATTTTATAATTATTTCAGTTCATTTGCTCAGAAAAAAACATAAGCACAAATTTACCAAGTATCACCCAAATCTAGTCATTCTACTTCTAAAGGAGTGACGTGGATGTTAGTTGTGCTTGTCTGAGCTTAAATAGATCTTGACATATTTAAGGAGCTGTTAAAATTGATAACATCAGGGATGATAGCCCCGCCAGAGAAAGGCATTCAGTCACACTTTATTTATTCACATTCTACATTANAGACATGTATTTATAAAGAACCTAATGCTGGGGGGGGGAATCAGTTTATGCTTCTGGACCCAGAACCTTCAGTACTCAGTTGATGCTATTGTGTTGCAAGTCTGTCAGTGGCAGCACCCAGCTACACTGAGGTGCTGGCCTGGGGCCGGGCTCATCTGATCTATTTCTCATCCTACTTTGTTCTAGGAGAGTAATGGGTGAGGTTGTTGTTTCTCTGGGTCACTTCTAGAAGAACTACACCTGTGACACTTTGTTGATGACTGACAAGGAAGCAAGAGGCTGTTTCCCAAGTTAAAATGTCCCAGGAGCCATAACTGGCACCAAGGGATGCTCCTGGTCTCCATTCTTCTCATGTGGGGAAATCATATAGCGAGACAGAAAGCTGAGAGGGCAATGTCAAGGAATGGTGAGAGGCTGACCCCAAGTACACGCATGGAACTTCTTGGCTGTTATCATTTCCACTATAATTAAACATGAGCCTTTCTAATGAGACACATTCTCCCTCTTAATTAGCCAATCCCCAGCAGAATGTTTAGCACCTCGAAGCTGCCTTAATTCTTCTGTATTATTAGAGTATCATCACTTAGCACATTCCAGCTTGAAAGTACCCTAGGGGGATAGAAAGGACTTGAGACAACCCTCAGAGGGATTTGCCAAGGCTTATTGCTCACACCTAAATACAGCTGTGGCAGCTTGGCATGCAGGTCTTGGATCATCTCCTACTGCCTTTATTCCAGGTTCGGGAGGCAGGATGGGCATTCTGACAGCAGTGATTAGAGGCAATGCCAGGGTACCAGGTGGTTCAATAGAGAGGATTTCCTGTGAAAGGAACTTGTTGCAAAGGTGCTAAGAGAGTTGAAAAGGCCAGTGCAGCAAACAGTAGGGTCACCCAGAAGTCCACACCATGAGAAGACTCTATCTGCCCCAGAACCTCCAGACAGGCACTACTGCACTGAGCTCATAGACCCCTAGCAACTAACCAGTACTAGACAGTGGCTGCTTTTTACTCAGAGCCATGGGGAGGAGGGCTGAAGAGAGAGGGAGAAAGAGAGACACACACACACACACACACACACACACACACACACACACACACACAGAGAGAGAGAGAGAGAGAGAGAGAGAGAGAGAGAGAGAGAACAGCCAACATCCAAGACAATGTGAAACATGAAGAGCTGGGGTAAAGCAGAAGAAAGACCCTGGCTTCCCTTCCTTCTCCCTCAGCCCCCTAAATTCCTGTGGATGCCTCCCATTGGCTGAAACTAGCCAGTAGTCATGGAAATAACTTGGCTACCTACATTGCCAGCCTTGTGACTCAGAAAAGGCCTGGTCCTCCAAATGCTCACACCTAGCAGAAAGTAAGCAGAGGCATGGAAGAGCATGGGCAGCTNTGGTTCAAAACTCTGGAAAGTCCTGAGTTCACATAAGAACCAACCCATTTGCTGGGGTTCCTGGATCATGGCACTTTAAATTCTCTGAGCCCAGGGGCCGTATCTATAAACAGGGGTGATAGGAGAATTGAATCCAGGGTCTTCTTGAGGGTTGAGATCCATGTGAATCACAGAGGACAGTGAACTGGCTTTAGGTTGAGATGTGGACACATGGAACAGGGGATTCAAAGTATAGACTTCCGATCTAGAAAGAATCAGCNTTCAGCAGGACACAGGGCCTTCACTGATACTCTCTCAACTTTGGTCTTTTTAACTTAGACTCATTCACTGATCGGTCCAGTGAGAGATGGCAGGCTAAGTTCACCCTGTGGGCAGCACTGTGAAGGAAACTGTGAGTGTGGTGCTGTGCATGTGTGAGCAGGAGTGTCATTTGGAGGGAAGATGTTTCAAGCAGANAATCTAAGGGTTTGAGCATGACTTGGGTGAAGCTACCACCAGGAGTGTGACACAAGAAGAAATCATAAACCATAGGCAAAGGTTGTGAGGTAGGTCCATTTCAAATACTGGGATTTAGTCAGTGAGGTGGTAGCANAGTGAGTAAGGAGTGAGACAAGGCCAGAAGTGACAGAGGGTAATAGGAGGCTTGTAGGAGCTTCTTGCTGAGGCAAAGGTTAGGGCTTGAAGTGGGAGTAAGTTCTTTTCATTCAGGAATTCAAGTGTCACAAGGGTTCACAGATTTGAAATNAGCANATGTGGTGGCAGACCATCTTCAGAGGGAAGTTCTGGCTGTGTACCTGAAGACAGTTGATGAGGGGACAACCAGGGTAGGGGTTCGGCAAGTGGCTGAGGAAGCTTGTGGTGCAATCAAGACTGACTGGGAACTGCATCAAGAGACTAGGGAAGCACAATGACCAATGACAATCGCAGGTTCCTAGTGACTTCATCAAGGTGCTGCCATCCACAAGGGCAAACTGGGAAGGGACAGGTGGGTGGCATGGAGAAGAGAAAGGTACAAAATAGGACCTGGTCTTAGGAAGCAGTGTATTTGGAAGACCCTGCATAAGAGTTGACCATTGGCAGCTGGATACATGATGCACTCCTTCAGACTGTCCAAAAGAAGGGACATTAATCATGGGCTATGCCTCTAGATANCATGTTTATTAAATACTACAGCCCAGGAAGCTACAAGGAAAGAAAAATATACTCAATCTGGAGAACGAGAAGTCCTGGACTCCTCAAACAGTTGTAAAATTTCTTCTGAACTGCTTATATTACTTTTGTGCAAACAAAATGGCCATATGCAAAAGAGTTCAGCCTGCTGGTGTAGTATTCTTTAATATGCCTTTTAGGAAAGCACGGTGCACACTTGAAAGTTCAGAAAAATCTGTTTGCAATTCATTAATGTTACCGTGGTTTTCTTGAGCAAGAGGCTCTGCCTTTTATAACCAAATAAATGGGACAGACTTAAAAACAGGGGTGTGATGGGGAGGCGGTTCTATTCTCAAGTGTAAAATAGAAGATGGAAGGAAACAAATGCCAATTCAGCCAAAGGATTAAGCCCAAACTCTTTGGGTAAATAAAATCTATGGCATACACCAGGAGCAGAGGCCTCCAGAGTTTGCCAGCTGGAGGTGACCCTGGCAAATGCAACTGAAGTAAAAGGTCATGTGCCCTCCTGAAATTGCAAAGCCATTTTACAAGCAGGCATTTCATACTCTGGTAAGACTCTCCAACTTTAAACATTGTACCCTGTACACCTTGTACCCTGCTCTACTCACATCCAACCCAAACATTCAGCTTCATGTATAAAAGGCGGAACTCCATGGGGTCATTTTTGTAGGGTCACAACCTTAAGTAAGACCTTTGAGGCCCCAGTCTGAAGAATTGTGTCTAGAATTTACTTGGAGTATTTTCTATTGAGAATAACTTCTCTGCCAGGAGCTGATAAAGGTAGAGCTGGCATGGGTGAAATCAAATGAGGTTGTGTGCTACACATCCTGGATCACTGACANCTACTCTTCAGAAAGGCCTAGGCAGAATAGAATCCCTCAACTATTAAGAACTTACTCCTGAATTTTTGTGGGTGGTTTGCGGTGACTTAGGAGAGATGAGTGAGTTGGCCATATGCTAGAAGCTGGTGTTAAATGAATAAAAATACAGCCAGCCT
>LZPO01077005.1:0-17146 GCA_001675575.1 Neotoma lepida
CATTTGTAAGATAAGTTAATTAGTTGTATAGTAGTATTTAATCTAAAAATTTGAAACCCAGATATGTTGTAGTTTTATCTTTTTGTATCTTCAGATGGCATTTCCAGAATATTACATGTGCTCTCTTCCTCTTAGGAGTTTTCATACTCATGGAATCTCAATGTGCATTTTACTGAATAAACTACATGATACTCTGTTCTGTCTGGCCAGAGTCCAGAGCATTTGTGCTTTCGCAGAGTTCTTCAGATATTTTTGATGAGCATCTGGTTTCAGAATCATTGGTGTAGAGTCTCCTTCTTAACTTGTGGGTTGACCCCTCCTATGGGTTCATGTGACTGAATACAACTGAATGGGGACAGGGCTCGCAAAAAAAATTTGGTTATTTCAAACATTCAAAATAAATTCAGAATTAATTTATTATTAATACATTCAGCCAAAAATATATTTAGAATTAAATGCAAAGTGAATCCAAGGTGTTTCCAGTATTTCCAATCTGTGTTGCAGCATGAGACTTAACTATATATAGCCTTGGCGCTAAGAAACACACGGGCACTTTGTACTGCCTACAGGGCCACCCTGCCATACTGACAAAGGCTGCCTGAACATTTGTGTGTTAATGAGTTGCTGTGTTTTTACTGCACATACAAAGTCTTCAGCTTTTAAGAAGTTTAGTTGTAAAAGCATTTAATGTTTTCCTATCATACATCATCCTTTTAGTATCAAATTTAGTCTATCTTTGGATTATTTTTTGTTCCAGTGTTCAATCTAGAAAATTGTATTTTGAGTTGGTGACTTTTGAATTTAGAAAAACAATAAGAAGTTAATTTTGGTTTGATTAGGACAGAATTTCCAATAATTTCCAAAATGATCTAAAACATCCTTCTGTAATTTTGTATTACTTGTGCAAAGTAGAATTCTAAGCGTTTAAAATTATGAGCTCAAAATATTTGCTAATGAACTCTGAAAAACAATAAAGATGTTCTGTATACTTCTGTCTCAAGTATTCCTCCCATTTTAATTTTATTTTTCAATTATGTGTGTGTATGTAGGAGTGTGTGTACACATGCACATGTGCCTGTGGAGGCTATAGCCACTGAATCGCCTTAGACTGTAGTTGTGGGTGGTTGTGAGCTTGTCCTATGCAGATGATGAAAAGTAAACTGAGGTTCCCTAAAAGAGCAGCAAGTGCTCCTAACTGGTGAGCCATCTCTCTAGTCCCCAAAAGATTTAATTCTTTTTTTTTTTTTTTCTTTTTTTCTTTTTTCGATTTTTGAGACATGGTTTCTCTGTGTAGCTGGCTATCCTGGAACTCACTCTGTAGACCAGGCTGGCCTTGAACTCAGAGATCCACCTGCCTCTGCCTCCTAAGTGCTGGGATTAAAGATGTGTGCCACTACTCCTTGGCCAAGATTTAATTCTTTGTGTAAAAATAAGCATGTCATCCCCTTACTGTTTTTTAATAAATGATAAAATTATATATATATATATATGCTAAAGAATTTTTAAAAATAAATTTCTTTGTGATTATCAGAAGATGTTTAAATTGTGTAACTATGTGATACATCTGTATACTCGGTATGTAAAAATTTCTTGAAAGAGATCACGAGAGGAGACAGTTTATCATGTCTAGGTCTGGAGTTGTATGTTTTAATATCATAGTCAATAGATATGGTGTCTATTAGAGTTAAAATGTCATTTTCTCTACAGTCATATCAGCAGCATTTTAAATGTTTAGTATTCATGTGTACCTGTATCTGCTGCATAGCTGCATAGGGTAGCACCAGTATAGATCAATGCCATTATAGTAGAACATTCTGTTAGGTAGCACTGAAATAGAGAGCTATCACTTAAGGAACAGCTGAAGGAAGCTTAGTTTAGGAAAAAATTTCCAGAAGATGTGATGATTATTTTAATTTCCTTGAAATATTATTTTGTGGAAGGCAAACTACACACTCTATATGACAGCAGCAGAAGATAACATCTCATAGAATTACTGTGATTTATGAAGTTTTGTATATGTGTATGTTTTCATATATATATAAATATATATCAAAATCTTGAGCATTATAGCTCTTAAAATATCTAGCTAATCTCCATACTGATGCCTGTTTTATGTCTCATTATCCCTAGAACAATGGCAACTTGGGGAGGTTCTACTCAGTGTGCATTAGATGAAGAAGGAGATGAAGATGGTTATCTCTCAGAAGGAATTGTTCGGACAGATGAAGAAGAAGAAGAGGAGCAAGATGCCAGTTCCAATGATAACTTTCCTAGTTATCATCCTAGTATGAATCAAAATTCTTATAACGTAAAAGAAACTAAAAATAGGTTAGTTTCAGTGTTTAAATTTTACTTGATTTTAAGTATCTTAGGTCTTTATGACACCAAACAATTTTGTAGTTCACATCAGTTAACCAAGTACCCTGAAATTTGGTTCAGTATGGTACCAGCTACTCAAAAGTAGTACAGATCTTACAAATTAAAGATTAGTCCCACAAGAGTATTCCTTTTAGTGCAAATGCCCAGCTTAACTGTATTCTCCTATCTTGACTAAAATGAGAGTTTCCACAATCTGTCTTTAGATATAATAATTTGCTACAACAAAGGAAACCACATTACCATTTTATTTTGAAGTATTCGACTTGGTCATTTAAAGTGGAATAGTTACGAGGCAATGTCTAGAGTGAGGAAGTGTGAAGCGCTTCCGTGCCTTCTTGGAGTATAAGCATTTTCATTGGTCACCACCCTTGAAATTCTCTGAAGTCATTTTCATTGGTCACCACCCTTGAAATTCTCTGAAGTCATTTTCATTGGTCACCACCCTTGAAATTCTCTGAAGTCATTATTTAAGAGATTTTATAGAAGTTTCAATATGTATCCATGATTGACTAAATAATTAGGCCATTGATAATCAGACTCAATCTCTGGTTCCATTTCCTTCCCTTCCCTAAAGGTCAGTGGGTGGGTCTGGAAGTAACAACCCTTTAATGACATAATTGGATTTTCTGGAAACCGCTCCCTTCATCCTGAAGGGCTTTCTAAGAATTGAGTCTTTGTTATAAGCTCTGGCTTTGTTAAAGGAGGCTTCTTCTGAAAAAGAAAAGAGAATCTGCCACTCAGGAGATTCTAAACATTTTAGGAGTAGGGGGTACTGTAGTAGACAGTTTTGTCCGGGTCACGCCAGGCCCTATGTCCCACAGCCACTTATAAAATAATTACTCAGAGGCTTATATTAATTATAACNGCNTGGCCATTAGCTCAGNCTTATTACTGACTAGCTCTTACATTTAAACTCAGACCATTTCTATTAATCTATACGTTGCCACGTGTTCTGTGACTTTACCTGCGTCCCATTACATGTTGCTCTTTGGGCAGCTGGCTGGCATCTCCTGACTCAGCCTTCCTCTTCCCAGAATTCTTCTTGTCCTCTTATCCCACCTATACTTCCTGCTTCTCCTTGTCCTCTTATCCCACCTATACTTCCTGCTTGGCTACTGGCCAATCAGCATTTTATTTATCAACCAATCAGAACAACACATATTCACAGTGTACCGAACGATATCCCCATCATTTTCCCTTTTCTTTCTATTTAAAAGGAAATTTTTAACTTTAATATAATAAAATTACATGAAACAAAACAGTTATCTAGCAAGAATTACGGTTACAATATCTAGTCTATTTGTATTTGGCAAAATTAAAGGAAATAGTCTATATTTGTGAGTCTAAAGTTTTATTCTAATTTATTTTTTTATCATAACCAAGGAAAATTATAACTATCTAGTCTTCAACTACATCAAAGACCTCAGAAGGATATAATATTACCTAAGTAAACAGGAAATGCATTGTAAGCAACTTCCAAAAATCTAGAATGACAGAGACAGCTGACTACCTGGACAGTTACCCAAAGTTCTTCTGCAGTGTTGGGGCATCCATTGTTTAGCCTATAAGCCTAGAGTCTCAGTGGCTTCTTTCTGTGCTCTGTAATGTCTGGCAGTTTCTTCTGCGAAGCAGGAACCTGAAGGACCATCTCATCTTGCAAAGTTCAGTGGTCACTGCTGAAGTCCAGTTCTGGATGAGGGCAGGGTCTGAAGATGGGTGGAAGCAAGAGTGGCGACAGAGGAATCAGACACGGGACACTTCTTAGTTTCATTTTAGGAGAGATGAACAGAGAGGAAGCACATAGGAGTCATCCCCAGCAGGATAGGTCCCAGCATAGGATGTAAGGAGTTGGTAGGGGAAGGAAATGAGCCAGGCCATGGTGGTCGGGAGAATCTTGCAGCCTGACTGACTAGCAGCCACCGTGTTAATTTATACAAAATTTAATAAGTAGGGATACATTCATGATGTTCCAAAACATAGATTGTATCATTTTTGGTTTTGGACATGTGTTTCACTTCCTTTTGCTCATCTTTTAGTCATCATCAATAAACTATGACAGAACAGAGTTATCATTTCCAGTCATTTTCCCTCGTTTTGACATCATTAATAAAGAGTTATCATTCTTACTCATTAACTCCATAACCCAATTTTTGAGAGTCTAGAGGCATATGATAGCCTGTTCACAGGTTGGTAGCTTTGGTTACTTCAAGGACACTAGACCAAAACAAAATCTTCAAGCCACCCTGGGCATTTTGCCATGTTGCAAGCAGTGTAGTATTAAATCTTAGTGGTCAGAGTGCCCAGGAAAAATCCTCAGGCCAAAGCTGTTGCAGTTATTATTCAAATTCTGGCATAATATAATCAGTGTTCACGTTTATATCTTTATAGAATTTGTCTATATGTCTAATCCTGGCATTCTGTTGTTTCTTGGTCATACATCACCATAGTGGCTCTGCATGAGCTAACATTTTTAAGAGAGGGAGGTCCTGACACCTCATACTTTTATCATCTTTCCGCTCCATACTTTGCTCATTAATATGTCTCTATGTAGGGCAGAGTTGTATGCCACGTAATTGTCTGAGTGTTCAGTGGGAAGAGGCTTGTAATCTGAACTGTGGCCAACTCCTCTAGCCCATAAAATCTTGTTGACCTTTTTGAGTTTACTTTGTTTTGACTATCTTGTTCCTGTGTAAGTACAGGGGCCGACTTTTCAAGAATGTCTCATAGCCTCATGAAGAGACCTCTGGCTTCTTTATGTGCCACAACCTCCAAGGCATAAGGAAGACCTTCAAGTAGATAAGGANATCTCCCTAAAGGTGGGGGGAATAGTATGCTCAGGACTGTCCCGGGGAAGCTTAGAAGCAGCATTCCTGGGAGAAGGCATAAATGATTCATAAGAAATTTCCCATCAATCCCCAAATTGTACAAATACTATAATTCTCTCAAGTATGCAACAGGTGTAGATGAAAACCAAAGGTGGCATGGCAGCCATCATGTGGCTCAGCTCTGCTGGATCTTTGTCAAGCAGCTGTGCTGGCTTTATGATTTCTGCCATTCCATCCAGATACGGCTGTGCCAGGTCACCTTCCTATGGGTCCTGCGTGTCCAGTCGATACAACATTTTTTCAAACAATCCAGGCAAGAACAGTTTCTTGCCCAAATGGCCATTTTTGCCAAGAAGAAGATAAACTCCATACGGAGTGTCTTTGACGCCCATCTTTTTCTTTGAAATAAATCGGTGCCGCCAGGAGCAGACATGTCTCACTGTCCAGAAAGTATAAGTTTTTAAAACATTTTAAATGCCATATTCTGTAGGTCTTTGAAGTGTTTGAAGATTACTAGCTCTCTGAAATACATCTTTGTATACTTAAAAAACTTAACATGACTATAAGTTTATCATAGAAGATTAATTATTAATTTGTATTTTGTAATTATCCATTACAATTTAAATGAGTTAAACATAATACCTTAAACAAGAGTAGAAATAAATATACATAAAGTATAACAAAATTAACTTTAAATTTGTATCAATAAACTAAAATCTATACCAATGTAAAACATTTTAAACAAGTTGCTCTTTAAAAGTAGGTTCAACAATCCACCCTTTTATCCTATTATATCTATATCCTGTATTTCCATATCATATCCCCCTTTCTTCTTTTAGAAAGATATTGACTATGACCAATAACAATTTGTAACCAACAACCTAAACAAAGACAAACATCTATAATCCAGTTTTTGGGAATGTGGGCATAGTTTTCTAGGCTACTTCCTGCTGATAAAGGGTGCTGTATTCTTATGGGGCTTCAAGTCCTGACTGGAATAGTCTGTGATGTTGTATTTTTTGAGCCAGTTGAAGCTGTTTGGATGTTGCATCATCTAGGCCTCTCAGGGTCTTCCTTGATCAAACCATGTTAGCCTGGAAGCAATCCATAGGTTCTCATCTTCTGTGGAAACAAAAGCAGAACCTCTTTTCCAAAGCAACATATCCTTAGACATAAATTTTGAAGTCACACTACCTTTAAAATATATATATATATATGTTTAACTCAGCAGCCTTTAAAATCAAATGTCTTTCTGCAGTTAAAAATCCTAAAGACAGTATAATCCAGACTCTCTGTGTAATTTCCATCTTTACGTGGCTTATTTTTATATTACTTTTACTGTCTTTAAAGACTTTATTTTTTAAAAATATTTCTTTGTCACCAATTCTTTAATTTATTCTTATTTATTTATATATATACAGTGTTCTGCCTGCATGTGTCCCTGCAGGCCAGAAGAGGGCATCATTACAGGTGGTTGTGAGCCACCATGTGGTTGCTGGGAATTGAACTCAAGACCTCTGGAAGAGCAGCCAGTGCTCTTAACTGCTGAGCCATCTCTCCAGCCCCAAAACTTAATTTTTAAAAACTATTTCTTTATATAACTATCTATATTTCTTTTTCTCTCTCTTCCAAGCCTATGTACATTTTTATATATAATGTAAACCATTTAGAGGTTAATCCATCTGAATCTGTCTTACGAATCTATAATCCTGCTATGACCAGGAAAGATTTTGAACTGCTAAACTGCGTGGCTAAGTTTTAAGCCTCAGCTGTGGCTGCTGACTCCGCCCACTTCAGCTTTTCAGCATGGCTGAAGTACACCTCTGTGTACCTCAGCAGGAATCTGCCATGCTGCGCTCAAGCCGCGTCTCACGGCCTGCATGAGACATGAAGTAGGAAGCTATTTTTGGCTTCGTTTTAGAATTTCTTATTAAGTTCTCTCAGGTTTCAGGTGTGAACTCCTGCCACCATGTATGTACGCCATTTGTAGGAGAAGGTTTTGTCTGGGTCCCACCAGGCCCCACAGCCACTTATAAAATAATTACTCAGAGGCTTATATTAATTATAACAGCGTGGCCTTTAGCTCAGGCTTATTACTGACTAGCTCTTACATTTAAACTCAGACCATTTCTATTAATCTATATGTTGCCACGTGTTCCATGACTTTACCTGCGTCCCATTACATGTTGCTCTTTGGGCAGCTGGCTGGCATCTCCTGACTCAGCCTTCCTCTTCCCAGAATTCTCCTTGTCTGCTTATCCCACCTATACTTCCTGCCTGGCTGCCAGCCAATCAGCATTTTATTTATCAACCAATCAGAGCAACATATATTCACAGCTTACAGAAAGATATCCCCATCTGGGTACCCAGAACACTGGGATGGTTCTTAAACTAGATACATTGTTTTTTTTTTCTAACACAAAGATGTTTCTCCACCTAGACAGGATCAAGAATCGTTCCTAACCTTTCATCTTTGCTCCTTTTTGGGGGAATTAAGCAAAAAGTGAAAAATTTCAGGTAGTGAAAAAGTTGTGTTAATAAACTAATTGTATTGCTGGCAGCAGTGCTATATCCCAAAAGTCCTGTCTGCTCCTTGAAAGGATCACTTGAGACCAGAACAATGTAGTGAGACCCTGTCTTGAAAACAAAGCAAAGCAAAAACAAGAGGAAGCAATATTAATTGTTATTATAGTTTTTTAATTACATTTTCCTGGTGTGTGCGTGTTTGTATGTGCGTGTGTGTCATGGTGCACAAATGGAGTGCAAGAACACCTTGCAGGGATGGATTCTGCCTTCTACTCTGTGGCCCTCGGTATTGAACTCAGGTTATCAGGCTTGCTGGCAAGTGCCTTTACTGCTCAGCCTTCTCTGGTCTGCAGTGTTACTTCTAGTAGTGATAAAACTTTATGAACAAATAAAGTTAACTAGTACAGCAGTGCCACTTGATAATGTAAAGCATGAAGAATGGAAAAGTGCTCTAGTTGAAAGAATATTTTTATTTTGTAGAATATAGTTAGATTATAGTGTAAGAATATAAATGAGAAAGACTAGAAAGCAGTTAAAGAACAATTGAATGGGCTGGAAATCTGTGATTTTTTTTTCCTTCTTTATTTTTCATGTTTAATACTGAAAAAAGGAATACTGCACCAGAGACTATATTTGATGTTTGTTGCTGTATTTTAAAATTGAAGTTGTCGCATGTGGTGACTTAAGGCTCTGAATTCTGTATTAGGTGGAAGAACAGTCGCCCTGTTTCAGCAGATGGAAATTACCGTCCTTTAGCCAGGACAAGGCAACAGAATATCAGCATGCAACGACAGGAAAACCTTCGATGGGTATCAGAGCTCTCTTACATAGAAGAGAAAGAGCAGTGGCAAGAACAAATTAATCAGCTAAAGAAACAACTTGATTTCAGTGTCAATATTTGTCAGACTTTGATGCAAGACCAGCAGGTAAATTTTATCTTTGAAATGTATTTTTTTAATTTACATAGTTTTGAAGCAGTACAAATTTTCTTCAACACATTGGTTAACTATTGCCAAAATTTTCTTCCAACAGACTTTATCTTGTTTGCTGCAGACTCTTCTAACAGGTCCTTATAGTGTTATGCCAAGCAATGTGGCATCTCCTCAGGTCCACCTTATAATGCACCAGCTGAACCAGTGCTACACACAACTAACGTGGCAGCAGAATAATGTTCAGAGGTAATCTGTTTGATTAAAAGTATTAATACTGTATAGTGAGTGCCCAAATGAGAGTTTTACAGTTCCTTTCAAGGAGAAAGAGGCATGAGCCAAACTGCAGGAGGTCTATTGTCTGAAACTTAGAAGCCATGGTCTGTTACTGTGGGCCTGATTTTTGTTTATAAAATTTGTATTGAATTATATACTTAATGTTGGATAAAGTGTATAGTATATAAATGATACCACAGTAAATCAGTGAACAAGCAAAAATTTAGGTTCTGACATTTATACCTACGTCTGTTAGAACTAAGCTCAGTACTTGTTCCAATGGCTAAGTTATTGAATTAGGCCAGCAGAGCAAGCAGATATTTGTTGTAGGGTCAGAGCAGTCTGTCTATTCTGAGTGCTGTTCAGTCATTTCTTACATGTGTTGTTTTTTAATTTAGTTTTTTGATGGTATTTTTAAATTGACTTTTTGTTTGACTTTAAAAATTGACCTTTTTTTTGTTGATGGTACTTGTAAACTGACTTTTAAATTACTGGCTTAACTTTTTGTAGGTTAAAACAAATGCTAACTGAACTTATGCGCCAACAAAGTCAGCATCCAGAAAAAACTAGAAGCAAAGAAAGAGGCAGTGGTGCATCACACCCCTCTTCTCCCAATTTATTTTGTCCTTTCAGCTTTCCAACACAGCCTGTAAATCTGTTGAATCTGCCTGGATTTTCTAACTTTCCATCATTTGCACCAGGTAGGTAACTGAAAAGATGAAGGAAAATTAAGTAAATGCAAAGATTTTGAAATGGGTATGATGTTACATGCCTAAAATTCCAGCACTCAGGAAGTAGAGCCAGTAGGATTAGTAATTCAAGGCCAGTCTCAGAGACATACTGAGTTTGACACCAAACTGGGTTAAATGAGATATGTCTGTAAAAAGAAAAAAAGTTTGAAATTATAATTTATTGTATTGATTTTCCTTTTTTTATTGTTTCAGGGTTTTTTATATGCGTATAATGTGTTTTGAGCAAATTCCCTCTTCCTGTGGACTCTCTCTGTATCCCACATCACCACTTTTCCCTCCCAACTCCATGTTCTCTTTTTTTGTTCTTTTTCTTTTTAAACCTATCAAGTCCACTTCATGTGCTAGTATGTGCATGGGTGTAGGCAAGCTACTGGAGTACTAGCAGCATTCTTTCTCCCCTAGCAGCCATCAGTTGACAGCTTTTCAAGAAGGGATAGGACTTTGTGAACCTCTTCCCCCTCTACATTACATGACTGTTTTAAAAATACATGATATCTTTATTCTTTGGAAATTTCCTATATTCATAAAATGTATTGTGATTATATTCACTGCCCAGTCATCTCCCTACTCTTCCATATCCACCCTCCACCCTCTCCCATCTTTTCGTACTTTTTACAAAATGATCAAGTCTAATTTAGCTGCTCATAAACTCCTGAGCGTGGGGCCACCCACTGGAGCTTGGTTGACCTACTAGGGGCTGCACCCTTAAAGAAAACTGACTCTCCCTCTTCCATAACATCACTATGTCAGTAGCTCCTCAACTAGGGGTGGGGAGGTGGGAGCTCATGAACCCCTCCCTCTTCCATGCTAAACTGTTGACTGGCTTGATCTTGTATAGGCCTTCTGCAGACAGCCCAGTTGCTGTGAGTTCATGAATGCCGCAAGAATCTGTTATGTCCAAAAGACACTGTTCACTGTCACTCTGGTCCTCCTCAAACTCTAACTCTTAAAAACTTTTTGTCCCCTCTTCCTAGATGTTCCCTGAACTGTGTGGGGAGGGCCTGCGTTATAGATGTCCCGTTTGTGGCTGAACACTTCAGTGACACTTACTCTCTACTTTGATCAGTTGTGAATGTCTTACATGAATTTTTGGCATGTTTTAGAGTTGCAAGAAACACTATTAAAGTTACATTTTTCTACATTGTTCTTCTAATGAAAAGTTAATCATGACTGCTAACAAAACTCAGCTATTTGTTCAGGGGAAAGATAGTGATCTTGTTTAAGGGCTACTGTTACCAGGCAGAACATTAGGGGAGTAAAAAATGAGTAAGATAGTACTTAAGAAAAGCCATATCTTGGTGAGTACATTTAGTGTAGGGTTTTATTAAGGTGATTTTAGGTGTTTTTATTGTTTATTTGCTTTGCTTTGTTTTCCCTTGATTGGTTATATGCCAAGTACTATATGTTACTGGGATCCAAAGATAAGACACATCTTAAAAGGAACTCAGAATCTAGTTAGGAAGGTTAATGGTGTTAATAAATGCTCATAGCAATGCAATGATTGCTATAGCAGGGATACAAGTACTTGGGAGAATATAAGCAAGTGGGTTTTAGAAAAGATGATATTTAAGCTAAAGGATGAATAGGATCATGTCCTTAATGATTAAAATAGGAAAAGCTTTTTAACCAATAGAACCACTTAAGAGTTTCAGAGCAATAAAATATCATTTGGAGAATTGAAAGGTAGCTCAGTGTACCTAGTGCTCGGAGCCAAGACAGGGAAGTGATCGATGCGGCTGGAGAGGAGCAAAGGCAAAAGTTTTAAAAGTTAAATTGATTATTTAACTTTTATGGTGTGCAAAAGAAGCTTAAGCTTTCTATTGCAATTAAGAGGGACTGGAGAAGTACTTTGAGCCGGGGAGTAACATAAGATTTTTATTTCAGGAAGATTATACTGTGGTACTATTGAGGGATTGGAGGGAAGGAGCTAAGAGTAATGGACTCAAAGGCTTTCATAGTGATGTTAGGGAAAGAGTGATGGCTGACCAATGTTTAAGAGTGGCACTAATGGTAAAGAAAACAGTTGAAAGTTTTAGAGTAAAGTTCAGTGACCAGTTGATCACGAAGGAAGAAGAATTGATGTATTTGCCAAGGAATGTAAAAAACTTAGAGTTGAGAATTCTTCATGAATATTAATATCCACATTCCACAGTATATTTCCTTAACCGGATTTTCAAAGCATGGGCATTAAAACAGGCTATTTTTTACTTCATGGGTATTGACTGATATTGATAGCAAACATTACTTGAGTAGGCTTTTAAGCAATAAATGACAAGTTGCATCTGTTGTTCATTTTCACATTAATAATATTCATACCTATGCCAAATGAGTAAATGAGTATAGTATCGGTTTTGTAGCATTATTTTGACTATTAAGTAAAATTGTATATAAAGTACTTATAATTGAGTCTGGCACCCTATGATAATTTGATAACAGCATTGTTAGTTATGACTCTAGTTCTTTTTTTAAGATTTTATTTTAAATTTTAACTTTTAATTATGTATATATGTATGTTGAATGTGGGTTTGTGCACAAGTGCAATGCCCCTTGAGGCTAGAGGAGGGTGTCAGGTCCCCTGAAGCTGGACTTACAGGTAATTGTGAGTCTGTGGGTTCTGGGAACTGAGCTCTGTCTGCAAGAGAAGTTCATGTTCTTAACTGCTGAGCCATCCATCGCTCTGCTCTTGTAACTTCTAGTTCTTTTCTTTTTTTTACATTTTATTTTTTGTATGTATTTCATTTGCATGTGTATCTGTGTATCACATGTGTGCAGTGCCCATGGAGGCCAGAAGAGAGCAATAGGATCCCCTGAGACTTGAATTACAAACAGCTGTGAGCTGCCAAGTAGGTGCTGGGAATGAAACCCAGGTCCTCTGGAAAAGCAGCCAGTGCTCTTAGGAGGTATCCAAGAGCTGTCTCTCCAGCCTCAGCTTGTAGTTCCTAAGGGAGAATCGTGAATGACTTCATAGCACAAATATCTCAGATGGAGTAGACTGAGCTGTAATAGTAAATGAGCATTAGTTTATTGAACTGACTGTTTTGGTAGGTTTGGACTGGATATTTAATCAGTTAAAGCTCTTGAAAGTAAATTTTAATTTCATTTACAGCTAAGGTACTTCATTCTTTTCTTTCCTGTGTTTTTATTAGGAATGAATTTCAGCCCTTTATTTCCTTCTAATTTTGGAGATTTTTCTCAGAATGTTTCTACACCTACTGAACAGCAACAGCCATTAGCCCAGAATTCTTCAGGGAAAGCAGAGTATATGGCTTTTCCAAAACCTTTTGAAAGCAGTTCTTCTACTGGAGCAGAAAAGCAAAGGTACTTGATTATATCAAATTCTGATGCTTTTGCCATTTACTTGAAATTTTTTTTTAATATTACATTTTGTGTGTGTGGGGGGCACGCGCATGCTCATGTCTGTGTGTATGTAGGGGAGGGGGTCAAAAGAGAGTAAGTAGGTTCTCTCTTTATACCATATGGGTCCTAGGAATCAAACTCAGGTTATCAGGCTTGGCAGCGTTTACATCCTGACCTATATTGGTGGCCCACAATTCACTTCATGACATAGGGAGAATTTTTGTGATTGTGTTGCTTGATATAGTATTGGTTATATAAAATAGAGATATCCCTCGATCTTAAGAACTGATGATCCTTGTCCAACTGCCAGAGTTTTGGACCAGGGTATCTTATGTGATTCATATGACATCACCAGAAATGTATGATTTAAAAAGTTCAGTGTTTACCATCTTAGTATTGAAAACTGATAGTAACTGCTAGGGAATAGTTGTTTGATTCATAACCTCTGAAGACCATTCATATATTATATATATGAGATATATATATGAGATATATCTCACATATATATATATATATATATATATAGAGAGAGAGAGAGAGAAAGAGTATTATTTGATTATAAAAACAACTTTTAGGTGGGCATGGTGACACATGCTTTGAATCCCAGCACTTGGGAGGCAGAGGCAGGCAGATCTTTGGAGTTCAAAGTCAGCCTGGTCTATGTACTGAGTTCCAGGCCAGCAAGGACTACAAACTAAAATTCTGTCAAACAAACACACTTTTGTCTAGGAAGTTTTGATGGTACATGATATCAGCCATAGTTAGGATTTTATATTCTTTCTTTCTCATGTTAATTAACTTTTACTATGATAATCTCCCTAGCTATAATCTCTGACACAGTAGTGTAAAAGAAGAGGTCTGGCTCCAGCCATCATTCTTTGGGCATTTTTACAGCTATATAAATAAGTTTTTTTTGTTGTTTTTNTTTGTTTGTTTGTTTGTTTGTTTCTCTTTTTTTGAGACAGGATTTCTCTGTGTAGCTTTGGCGCCTTTCCTGGAACTCACTCGGTAGCCCAGGCTGGCCTCAAACTCACAGAGATCCGCCTGCCTCTGCCTCCCGAGTGCTGGGATCAAAGGCGTGCACAACCACTGCCCGGCTTAAATAAGTTTTATAATTACATTAATCAGACAAGTATTTTGGTAGCTAACTTGAAAAAAAATCCTTATCTTTTTTAGTTTGTTTGTACTTGGAGAAAATAGGCAAATTGAGCATACTGTAAGGAGCAGCTGGCAAGGCAGCTTACAAGAATACTGCCTGCAGCCTCGTTGTTGTTAAAAACAAACAAACCTAGAAGAATGAAAAACTTAGATATCATTTGGACCCAGTATTCTGTTAGAAATAACTTTGTGATTTGTTTTTCCTACCTGAGCCCTTTATAAATATATAATCCACAGTATACCCCCACTTAGTAATGTGATTGGACATATCTCAGTTTCCTAAATTAGCGTTTGCCACTGTTCATTAAATCATGAACTTTGGAGGGACACCTGACGGATAAATGGATAAATCTTAGAATTCCTGTGTTATAGTCACCTAGGAATTATTTCCTCTCCCTGACATTCTAGACTCCTTTTTATTAGTTATCCTAACCTTTTTATCTGTTAAGTTCCTTGTTTCATTATGAAAGCAGTTTTTCATCAGAATTGACACAGGGCTTACTTAGTTGCCATTTAGAAAGGAGATTGAGTGAGTCACAAGCAATGAGTATTTATGCAGGGCCTCAGTGAACCAGGCTTCCTATTGTGATTTTCCGCTTTATTATTCATGTTTTATATACCCTCAGTATGAAAACTACTCAGATTTTGCTCTATGTCATGTTTAGGATGGAACTACATATCTTGTTTTGGCTACTTGAAGTATTTCAAATAGGTATCTTTATCTTACCAAATCTGAACGATCATAGATAACCCAGGTTAAGTGACTAAAGATAATAAGGATTTAAAACCTAGTAGTGTTTTATAAAGGTCATAAAACTTAGTGTAAAGTGTTAGCAAGTAAATATTTTAAGCCAGGCAGACCATACTCTGTCATAGCCAGTAGTCTATGCAATTTTTTATTATTAAAAGCCAGGCAGTGGTGGCACATGTCTTTAATCGCAGCACTTGGGAGGCAAATCTCCAAGTTTGAGGCCAGCCTGGTCTATAGAGTGAGTTCCAGGACAGCCAGAGCTACAGAGAAACTCTGTCTTGAAAAAGCCAAAAAAGAAAGAAAAGAAAAAGAAAAAAGCAGCCACAGACAATCTATAAAGATGAGAGTGGCTATGCGCTCATTATATTTTATTTATAGGGACTGAAATGTGAGTTTCGCTGGGCTTGGTGATGCATGCCATTATTCTCAGCACTCAGGAGGAAGAGGCAGGAGGGTCTTTGTGAGTTCAGGGCCAGCCTGGTCTACAAAGTGATGATAGCTAGGGCTGTTACACAGAGAAACCCTGTCTAGTAAAACCAAAAAAGAAAAAAAAAATGTGAATTTCATGTATAACTTCCATATGTGGAATATTTTTCTGATTAAAAAAAAATAAAAAAATAAAATAAAACTCTGATTAAAAAAATAAAGAGTAGAAACAAAACCAGGCAGTGGTGGCACACGCCTTTAATCTTAGCACTGGGGAGGCAAAGGCAGGCGGGTATCTGTGAGTTCAAGGGCAGCCTTGAACTCTGCAGAGTGAGTTCCAGGATAGCCTGTACTACTCAGAGAGACCGTGTCTTGAAAAACCAAACAGAAACAAACAAACCTTCTAGTTCACAGGTCATCTAAAACAAGTATTGGCTGAATTTGTTCTATAAGCTAGAAATTTGTGACTCTTGTTTGAGTTAAAATATATAGGTCAGTGTCTCCCAAAAATAGTCTTTGTAAAACATTTGCTAGGCTCTATGATAAGTTGTATATTTCTTTTTCACACTTGGTCTTAAGACAGTTATAAGTAACTGGCATAAAAGAGTTCTGAGAAATCCTGCATACCTATTTAATTTTATTTTGTGTTTTTAAGATAAGTGATGGCAGCATTTAGCAGATAAAATTTGAGAAATGACATTAGACCAACAGAAACTATACTCAGTAATGGAGTACACTAGTGGAGTGGCCATTTGTTTTCACAAATTCCATTTTGTTTGAAATGCTTTGAGCAACTCATGTATTTTGTTTGTTATGTCTTATATCTTGGAATTTATATATTCTTTCCTACTCTTTACATCATAAATGTTAGATCTTTGATTTAGACCTTGCCAGTAAAGGATCCAAGATAAAAGTAATTTTTAATACATAGTATTTACACATTGAATGCATGTTTTTGTGGAAACATTTTCCTAGCCTTATGATTTTATTCACCTAAATCTATTCCATATATGGAGATTTCAGTAGATACAAACAAATCTTAATTGTGATGTCTAAAACTTTTTTTGTTGATAAGGAATCAGAAACAGCCTGAAGAGGAAGTTGAAAACACCAAGACACCATGGTTATATGATCAAGAAGGAGCAGTAGAAAAACCACTTTTCAAGACTGGATTTGCAGTGTCTGCAGAGAAGGCTACCAATAGTAACCGCAAAAACCAAGCAGACACAAGCAGGAGAAGACGCCAGTTTGATGAAGAGTCATTGGAAAGCTTTAGCAGTATGCCTGATCCCATAGATCCAACAACAGTAACTAAAACATTCAAAACTAGAAAAGCGTCTGCCCAGGCCAGCCTGGCTTCTAAAGACAAAACTCCCAAGTCGAAGAATAAGAAGAGGAATTCTACTCAGCTGAAAAGTAGAGTTAAAAATACTGGTAAGTTTTGAAGTTTGTTGAGCATTTATAGTATAAATACAATAAATGTTGGGCTTCTTACTTTGACATGCTGACATTTTTATACAGCTAGATGTACAGACATCGTTGAGACCCACTTCAGTCATTCTTAGTTATCTTTATGGTTCTTAAACTCCTAAGTAGCATTTAATGTAAGTATTTTAAAGCATTGCATTTATCCTTTGTGCTTCTTAAACTTTCTCATTTCATATATATATGCGTATACATATATATGAAGTATATATAGTATATATGTACACACACATATCCACCAGCATGTTTACCCTTCCAGTGTCATATCCTTTTCTTTATTTC